>JAKSZT010034297.1:10927405-11151805 GCA_026826555.1 Tolypeutes matacus
CTGGCCACCCACTGCCCGATGGATTTGGGTACTTTTTTTTTTTTTTTCTTTTTTTTTTTTTATTATGGGTAAAAATCAAAATTCTCACAATACTTACAAACATTTGCAAAATGATATATAAATATATATGCATATATGTATATTTGCTTACAAAAATGTTATTTATATATATATATATACATATATTTTAAGAGGTGCTTAGATTACCTAAAATATTACACGGAACCCACTGGGATTCCCATGTTGCCCACCTCCCACACCTCCTACCACATCCCACACAAACATCTCCCACAGTGTGGCCCACCGACCTCAATGAACTTACACATCCTGGAGCCTTGCCACCAACCATAGACCACAGTTCACACTGTAGACCACACTCTCTCCCACTCAGTTCTGAGTGGTGTGTGCTGATTTAAAATGGCCTACATCCATTGCCACAACAGTACTCAGGACAACCTCCAACTCCCAAAGAAGCCCCTGTATTTCAACTGCTCATCCCCTCCCTACCCCAAAACTGTCAAGTGGCCACTGGCTCCACCTCATTGTTAAAATTTCTTGCATTGCAAGAATCACCATATGTGAGCAAGAGGATACCATCAAGTCCACTCTAGTCCATAGTTCTTCCCCCAATCCAGAGGCGACTGGGATGATGATGTCCACTCCAACTCCAAGTGAGAGAGGGCTTATATCCCATGGATATGGTGGGTGGGATGATCCTGCCTGCAGATGCAGGCCCTCTCCATTCCCTGGGATTGCCATTTCCCATCGTTGTCTCCTCACCAGGTGACTTGGATGAGTCCATTGAGCTGTAGGGTAGGAGTTGCAGCTCCACCTAGATTTCATGCACACCTAGCACATAGGTAGGTGGGAGGCTCCAGTCTCTGGAAGTATACCTAAGAAACTCCAGCATCACATGTAGGTTTGAATAGAAGGGACTGGTGAACCATGTGCAGGGAGGACTTATTTGAGTCTAATTCTGTCACTCTCAGGAGCACAGATTACAAAATAGAACCCACTGATAAGGCATCAGTCTCTGGGGCTATCCCCCCTTATATAGGACCAGGGTGTCTCCGGAGCTCTCAGGAACCCCACTGAGTGGGGTGATAGGCACTTAGATGTTCTATGAGCTCCTACTGAGGTGTGCATGAGTTACCTCTGGGATGACCTCCCGACTCTCTTTGAAGTCTCTTAGCCACTTGAACTCATTTGTCTTTATCATTTCCCCCTTTTATTCAAGGTCTTTTTCCAGTTGTGTTGCCAGTTGGCACTTGGGAAAAGTTTTCAATTAGCAATAATCGTGCCTCGGATAAACCTCATTGGTTGATGAACACATATTGGTTGTGATGAACACAGTTGATGAACACATATAGAAACATTGTACTAGCCAAGGACTATAGTTTACATTATAGTTTATACTTTCCCGTGCACAATTTTATAAGTTGTGACAAAATATATGATGGTTTATATCTGTCATTGCAATGTCATGTAGGACAATCCCAATGTCCCCCAAATTCCCTCATGTTGCACCTATTCTTCACTCTCCTTCCCTTCAGAAACTCTGGTGGCCACTGCCTTTATATCAATGATAGAAGTTCTTCCAGTGCTAGAATAATCATAAGTCTACTTTAATCCATAGTTGCTCTTCCCCCTCATGCTTGTTCATTCCTCAATCTTGAGGATTTTTGGATGGTGATGCCCATACTGTCTTTGATTGAGAGAGGGCTTAGATCCCATGGGACAGATGGATGGAACTATATTTCTTGCAGTTGCAGAGACTCTCCACTTCCTGGGATGGGCATTGTCCATCATCATCCTTTTGTTAATTGTCCTGGGTGAGTCCAATGAACTGGTGAATAGGTATTGCAACTCTGCTGAGATTCAGAGCTCAACCAGTATATGAACAGACCAAAGGTTTAAGTCTCTGGGACATATAATTAACAATTATAGTGCTAATTATAGGATCAAATAAAAGGGGCAGAAGAGCTATGTGTAGGGAAATTATAAATGAGACTAATTCTGTTACATTGGGGAGCATATATTTCAAAGTAAGGCCCATTGACAGGGTGCCAAATTCCTGAGCTTGTCTGCCCTGCCTATAATGTCTAGATGTCTCTAGAACCCTCAGGAGCCCCTCTGTTTGAGGCACTGTTTACTGTGGCAGTCACTGAGATCCTGCTAAGACATGTATAAGTGTAACCTTGGAATAACCTCGTGACTCACTTTGAAGTCTTTTAGCCAGAAAAACTCATTTATATTTAATATTTCTCCCTTTTGGTCAAGATCTTTTTCCAGATTCATTGCTAGTCAGTGCTTGGTAATAATCCCTTGGTGCCAGGGAGGCTTTTCCCCAGGAGTCATGTCCCATGATGGGGGGAAGGTAGTACATTTATATGCTGAGTTTGGCTTAGAGAGAGGCCACATTTGAGCAACAAGGAGGCTTTCAGGAGGTAACTCTTAGGCAATATATAATACTAGGGTAAATTTCAATTTCACTAGAAAAGGTTCATAAGTACAACCATCAATATCAAAGGCCTGGCATAATGCTCTGTCCTCCTTCGCTAGGCACTGCCCATATACTCAGGGGATTTTTGCTGCTCTATTAGAGAATGTAGCAGGACTTCCAAGGATGGGAATTCAATATGCTTTCAGTTATTGTTAGGGACTCTACCCACCAAAACAACACCCCATAACCACTTGAATATATTCATATGACACAGAGGCATACCCCATCTTTACCTCTCCCTACACATTCCCCATCACTGACTCCCCACACCAGTGATCCTCTCCTGCCACTACTGTGACCCTTTTGTGATCCAAAACCTCCCAGAAAACAAAGACAAAAAAAATAAACAACTAAAAACAGTAAGAAAATTAAATAGTACCAATTGCTAAGTGCTTGCTACCTGCCAGTTACACCAGGATGTACATGCAAAGAAATTTCTTGAAACCTTTGGTAAGATCAGAAAACTGCAGTAAACCTGAATTGGTTAGCTTTTGTTGCCTAACAACCATGCCAAAATGTAGCGACTTAAAACAATAACCATGTTACTTAACTCATGATTCTGTGTTGGCTTGGTAGTTCTTCTGGTGTGGGTCAGCTTGGCTGATCTTTGGTTGACTCTCTCATGTCTGAGGTCTGCTGACTTATTAGCTGAAAGCTGAATGGTCTAGGAAGGCCTCCCTCCTATGTCTGGGGGCTGACAAGCTGGAAAGTCCAGGGGGTCCTCAGCTGGACCAGTTTCTCTCTGCTCCATGTGGTCTGTCATCCTTCAGGAGGCTGACCTGGGCATGTCCACATGGTGGTCTCAAGGTTGCAAGTACACCAAGAGAGAGAAGGCCAATGTACAAACACTTCTGAAGTCACTACTTGCATCACATTTCCTGTCATCCATTGGTCAAAGCAAGTCCCATGGCCTAGCCCAGAGTCCAGGTAACAGAGCATTACCCAAGGAAGGGGAATCTCTGCAGCCTTTTGGGCAGTCTACCGCACAATCTAAATGGCCATCCATACCAAGCATTGTTGATTCCATCTTGGCTCATACTTGCTTTTGCACAAAGTCTCTGCTTATGTTATTTCTTCTCTGTAATGCTCCTTTATTCACTTCTTCACCTATTTATCTCATTTTCTTCCTATAGCGCTCAGCTCAAGAAACCGTCCCTGGCTCTTTGACTAGGTTAAAATCTCATCTCCAAAGCTCTCAAAACATACTTGCAATATTACATTAACTTGTGCAGTTACCTGTGGAGTGTTGGTTACCCCAGCAGACTGCAAGCTCAAGAGCACAAGGACTGTATCTGTTTCAACTGCCTATTGCATTCTTAGTGCCGAGCAGATTCAGGGATAGAGCATAAAAAGTGCTTATTAAGTTGTTATTTTATATTATCTTTAATTCATCTCAATGTTTTATAGTTTTCAACATAGAAGTCTTACACATTTTTCATTAGACTTATTCCTGAGTATTTGATGTTTTCAGTACCTTTTTAAAGATTCATCTTCTGTTTGTTTTTTTTTTTTGTTCCCGGTATATAGAAATATAATGGAGTTTTGTGTATTGACCTTGTATTCTGAGATCTAGCTAAATTCGGTAAATATTAAAAATTTGTAAATTATTTTGCTTTGTCCTGTATGAAATGATGTCATATATGAATAATGATGGTTTTGTTTCTTCCTTTGAAATCCTTATGCCTTTTGTTTTCTTGCCTTTTATAGTGCTGAGGACCTTTAGTATGATGTTGAATAGAAGTGGTGATATCAGGCATTCTTATTCATTTTGAATCTCAGAGGAAAGTGCTCAGTAATTTACCATTAAGTATGAGGTTTTCTACATATATTGTTTTGTAAATGTAGCTATTATGGAAATTTTCAAATATACAAAAATGTAGAAAGAATGGTATAATAAGTTCCATGTAACCATTATCAGTCTGTAACAATTATTGATATTTGGTCATTCTTATTTATCTATATTCCCACATTTTAACTTTTTTTACTCATAAAATAACTAAGTATATTGTGAATAAGTAAATTAAAAAATGAAATGGAATTACAGGTAACCATTGAAAATGAGGATCAGTCTTTGTGGGCATGCAAAAAGCCTACTGGTACAGTAAACCTACATTTATTTTTGCTTTACACATGTATAGGAGCATATATCTGTGTATATGTCTATGCATAAAAAAAGTAGGATATTCATCAAGCTGTTAACAGAGGTTATATCAGGAAGTTGGGAACGAGAAGAGAAAGTATATTGGTTCTTTTTTTCTTTATATCCTTCTGTGTTATTAGTCTGTCTTTCAATGAGCATACATTGCTTTTGTAATTTAAGAAAACCAATAAAGGAAAATTAAATTATTGAACAGCTAGTTGTGAGCATTAAGTAAAGAATGCAATGATCCAGGGGCTAACAAGCTAAGCCGAACTAATTTTCATTTCTTTTTTCCTCTTTTTTTCTCTTTTTTTTTACTCTATTAGACTGCTAGTTCAAGAGAATGCAATCGACGAGTGTATCTTAAAATCACTTGACCTGGTTTCTCTTGATGTGCTTGTGGATAAGGCAGAGGCCTGCAGTTTGAGGAGTATTCTGCCATGCATCAATATTTATCGAGAACTGGCAATATGCCAGGCACTCATCCAGACTCTCGGGATACAGCACTAAACAACTCAGACCACATCCCTGCTCCCCAAGGTCTTCCATTCTAGTGTGTGCGGGGAGCATTCAAAATAGTCAAGATTTGAATGAATATATCATCATTTCTGAAGAACATTAAAGTAGGGGGTGATAAAGAGCAATGAATCAGCTACAGAGTGGTCAATGAGTTTCTCTCTTTAATTAAAAAAAAAAAAAAAGTAAAGACTTTTAAGCTGAGGTCTGAAAGATAGGAAGAGTCAGCTGGGTAAAGAACAAGGAGAACATAGAGGGTCCAGCTGGTGCAAAGGCTGAGGGGAGGGAATGGGCTTAGTGGGCTTGAGGAGCAACATGGAAATCGAGGAGGCTGGAGGGTAAAGGTGGGGGTAAAACAGGGTGAGGGCAGGGAAGGAGGAAGGGCTCTGGTTAGGTTGGACTGTGAAGCTTGGATAAGGATTTGAATTTTTATCTAATTGCTAATGGGAAGCCATTGAAGGGTTTTAGGCAAGAGAATGACAATCATATTTTTGCCTTGTTGTTGTTTCGTTTTGCTTACTCACATGGGTAGCTGTGTTGAAATGCATTGGAGGATGCAAAAAGGAAGAAGAGAGACTGTTGGGGGGCTGTTGCAAGTGAAAGAAGATGCTGGACTGGAGTGGTGGCAGAGGAGATGAAGAGAAGTGGTTAAATCTGCATTTTGGAGGCTGAGCCGCCCTCCCCCCCCCCCGGTCTTATTAATGGACTAAATTGAATTAAGGAGAGGGAGGAATCAAAGTTGCCTCTTAGGTTTTTGGCTTGAGAAAATGACAGAAACATATATTTTTGAGTTGGAGGAGACTGGGAGAGGAGCAGGTTTGTGGACATGTTAAATCTGAGGCACCTCCCAAATATCCAAGTGGAGATACCAAATAAACAGCTTGATAAAATCTGGAATCTCCAGGAGAGGTCAGGGTTTGAGATGAGGATTTGGGAACACTGGCATGTGGATGGTATTTAAAGTTGGTGATTTTATCATCCATTGAAAAATCTGTCTCTGAAGAGTGTGGATTAACTCTTGGATGTGTCACCCTAGGACTCTGCCGTTGATCTATCCTATCCCACACATTTGATGATCTGGGATATAGAGGAGAACTTTTTCCCATTATATTTATGACCAACCCCACTTGTAGGAAGACGTAATACACTGAATAAGAGAATGAATATGTAAAATCAGCAATGGGCTGGCCCTAATTAATAAAATGACAGGGATATGCAGTCACTTTATTTCCAACCCTCGAAATCAGAGTGGAGGACTGTTGTCTGACTAGACAGTCCTTCATGTGGAAAAGGCCTTGGGGTTTTGGTTGTCTAGAGAGTTAATATGAGCCAGTAGTGTGTTAAAGAAATTTAGATATATGACTAGGACCAGAGTGTAACATATGGGCCACTGGGTGAACTAATAGGGAAAATCTCTCTGAGAATATGACAGTTAGTAGCCTAAAGGAAGCAAACCAGTGAGCCATGTAGCTATCTGGGAGAAGAGAGTCCTAGATTTTAGGAACAGTAGGTACAAAGGCCCTGGGGTGGATGTCCCCTGACATGCTAAAGGAAGAGCAAGTAGGCCAGTGTGGCTAGAGTGGAGTGAACAGGAGAGCAAGATAAGGAGGGAATGCAGTCAAAGAGGTAAAGGGGAGCAAATGCTGGGGAGAACCTTGAGGCACCTTTGGCCATTACACTGAGTGAAAGAAGACATGCTTGGAGCAGAGGATTGATATAACCTGCTTCTAAGACCACATACAGCACCTGTGTTGACTTGTCACCAATCCAGTTACCTTACAAATGATGCTTTCTCATGCCAGGGCACAGGGACCCTCCATATGCTCTTAAAACACGATGGTCTCTTTCCTTCCTTAAGATCTTTGTAGTCATCAGATTGCCTTGTCTTCTTTTCTCTGATTGATCTAGGGGGTCAGTAGTGGATCAGGTTCCATCTGCTCACCCTTCCTCATAGATTCTTGCCTTGGGAGAAGGCACATGGGTCAGAATTCATGGGACAGCTGGTTCGCTTGTCCATTTCATCCAACCCCCATCACTGTCATGGATAGAAGTGCAGTTAATTGATATCAGAAGGACTCTTGATTTTTGTTCCATTGTGTAGTATAGTGATAAGGATTGGGGAGGAGGCATGGAGAAGGAGAGTTGTGACTTATGTTTTAGATTATTTTCATAAGTACAAAGACTGGGAAAGGACAGTTTCCCGCAATGGATCCAGATGTGTCTACACTGCCAAATGAGTTGTATTAATTTATCTTTATGGATTTCAGGATGTTATTTGGTATAATATCCTGAAATGATAACTGAATATGGGTGGAAGTTGTAGGCAGGCAGATTTCACCCAGAATTCTCTAGCATTAGAATTCCTAATCATGATGGAATCACAGAGAGCTGGTCAAACACCAATCATAGATATCACAGAGGGAGAGAACCTGGTTGTATCATTCTCAAAGGCCCTGCCAGCTCTGAGATTCTGGAGGCAATGGGAAACCAAGTAGGAAGATCCAGGAAACGTGGGTCAGAAATTTGCTAAGTGAGCTTAAGCAGGTTGCTTCTCCTCTTAGAAGGAGACTCAGTGCCTTATCTATGGAAAGAGAGAAGTGCTCCAGGTAAATCCAGCATCAGATTTCCTCCAGAGAATTGTTTTTTTTCTGGAGATGATCGGTACCACCTCAGGGGATTAACTAGTGTTCCAGGTCTCCCACCCTCACTTGTGTCTACCAGGGCAATTCTGCTTTAATGTGGTTTATATATAAGGTCTTTCTCAAGATTTTATCTGAAAAAAAAAAACAAAAAAAAAAACAAACTCCTCCATTAAAATAAAAAAAAAACTAAACTAAACTAAACCAAATTCCCTGACCTAGATAATGATAATTAACATTAAGTGTTGGTCACTCTTCTACGTACTTAACATGCATTCTAACATCTAATGTTTATAAAAACCCTATTACCCCATTTCACAGATGAGGAAACTGAGTCTTAGAAAAGTTAAGTCACTTGCTCAGAGCCACTCTTTGGATGTGTGGAACTGGTTGTCTGATTCCTGAGGGCTCTAGAGACATCCAGACACTGTAGGCAGGGCAGACAAACTCAGGAATTTGGCACCCTGTCGGTGGGCCTTACTTTGAAATTTATGCTCCCCATTATAACAGAGTTAGACTCATTTATAGTTTCCCTACACATGGCTCTTCTGCTCCTTTTTTTGAACCTATAATTTGTACTATACTTGTTAAATATACATCCCAGAGACTTAAATCTTTGGTCTGTTTATGTGCCTGAGGCTGGTTTTGATGCTGTGTTTACCTCCAAAGGGAAGGCAGGAACCTAGATGATTTCTAAGTCTCTTTAGATGTGAAAGTTTTTAGTCTACGCTTAGTATTTCCATTTGGATATTAAGCATGTTAAATTAGTACCACTCAAGATTCATTAATTCAGTCATTCAACGGGTTATTTCTTGAGTATTTTCTATGGGTTGGGGCTGTGAGCTCTGTGATGAGTAGAGAGGCCCCCAGGCCTGATAGGGTGTCCATCCACCAGGTCAGCCATGGGCACTGACCGGGAAGCTTGGGGGTTGTGAACAGAGCCAGTGGGTGTCCTGTGGGCATTGCCTTCTGAGGGGCCTGCTCTTCACCCTTTAGTGACCACACTGCACAGTTCCTAAAGCATGATTACATTTTGCTCGCTCCTTGGATGCAAAGTCATCTGTCTCTAAGGCCACCATGCTGCTCTGATGGGCTGCAGAAGCTCTGGGGAAGTCGAAGTTCCCTGTTAGGTCAGAGCTTCTGTTTGGGGACAAAGATAGAGTGATTGGAAACTCCCACAGGAAACAAGTAAAACGGATGGGGACTAGTAGGTAGTGAAGAGGAATTAGAATTTAAAATCCTTTGGAAATGTCAACAGATCCATTAAAGTCTTCTCAGCCCGGGTTCTTTGCAACTCACCTGGAGGGAGATAATCAATTTCAGAAACATCAGTGATCACTGGGTACTCAGCACAGATAAATATAGGTTAATGAGGCACATTTAGTTAGATGATTTTATAAGCACTGCTATGCAGATTTATCGATAGGGAGAAAAATACACAGTTAACCTCAGGGTGGAAAGAATTCGTCCCCTGCATGTATGCCCAAGCTTTCTTTATTCAGTAATTTGAAAAAAAATCTGATGAAATGTAAAATTAGTCTATTTAAGCTGCATTTCTCATGGAATGTGTGTTGTCTTCCTTTTCCTTTACTTAAGTGGCTCAATCATTAAGTTTTCAATCACATAACCACTGAATATGCAAGATATAAACCACAGGCAATTAAATGATAGCCAAGGTACTACTGCTGACTTGATGAAGCTGGTGTGTTATTAAGATTATGAACATAGCATGGCCCAGCCACTGAGTGAAATATTATGTCTGGCTGAGGGTCCCTTTCCCAAAAGACAGCTAGTGCCTGGGTGTGGTGGACAGAAGCTTTTCTGTGAAGGTGTTTGGGAGGTACCCTCCAAATTTTTCCCTACTACCTTGCCATGCAGCTATAGCCTTGGGAGATACTCCTTTGGCTTCCTAAATATTATGACTCTTAGAAATACCAATTAAATATAAATCATTTGGGGGAAGGAGGAAGAAACAGAATCAGCTGACATGGATTTTCCTGTTTTTCTTCCTACATTGTTGGTGGCTTCTTTTCCATTTCCTTGCAAGACTCCTTTTTCTCCCTTAAATGTTGGCACTCCCCAGTATGCATTTTTAACTCTTCCCTTCTCTCTCAGCAGTGAGAAGTCAAGGTTCAAGCTCCACTGGGGAAATAGAACACAAGCCAGGTAGTCCAAGAGGAGGAATTTAATATGGGGAACTAATTGTAAAAGGGTTGGGAAAGCTGCAAAATCAAACAGGGGAAGTTGAGGCAAACCAGAAGGTAGCAACAACGGAAAAGTGCTACCTGTCCTATTGCTGGAGGACAACTGACCCTGGAACTGGATCCCTGTGGAAGCTGGAGCCATGGCAGACCTGGCTCAGTTGGGGGCTGGAACCTCAGAGAGGGGTCTCATGCTGGGATCTAGAGCCCCCAGGGATGCTGCAGCCATTTTTGAGAAGTCACCAAAAACAGAGATGGAAGCAGGAAATATCTCCTTTTCCCTTCTCTGCTCTCCAGCTCTACCAGGGCCTCTCACTGGGTGAAACCAGGTCAAAGCCAAGAGTCCATGGCACCTGGGAAAAGGACTGCAGCTTGCAGGAGAAGGATGGGAGGGACCTATGAGTGATCAGGTCTACCTGCCCTTGAGGCTCACCCATGAACCTATGTAAGCTGAAGAATCCCTATTTCCAACCTGGACCCATTTCCTGAGTCTCAGACCCACATTCAATGACATCTCTACCTGGTGCTTCAAAGTCAACAGGACCCAAACTAGCTCAATGTTTCCTACTTGACATTTCTTATTTTAGGTATGTGTGCTTCCCTCGCCCCTCTTTTTTTGGTCCTGATTAGATTAAATAGTGGTTTATTTTAGTGATTTTTTTTTAAAAAAGAAAACACTTTCAAATATTTATTAATTTTATAGTTTTCTGTTTTTTATTTAATTATTTATGCTTTTATTTTTTATCACTTCTCTTGTCTTCTTTTCATTTAGTTTGTTTTCTACTTTTTTGAGGAGAGAATTTATTTTCGTTGCTTCATTTTTATTGATATAAATAGTTCAGGCCATGAATTTTCCTCTGACCATTCTTTAATTGTATCTTAGAGATTCTGACATGATAGTCTGAATTTTTTTTTGGTTTGTAATTCTGCAATTTTGGTTTATATTTCACCTTTCACCCAAGAATGTTAAATTGAAGAGTTTTTAAGTTTCAGGGAGAGAAGGTCTTATTTTTTATTCATTACTGATTTCTAGTTTTACTGCATGGAGAGCTGAGAATGTTATTTGTATTCTTTTTATTTTATGGAAACTATTGTGGTTCTCTGTGAAATAGTGTATCTTCAGGTTTCATGAATGATTTATGTGTGCTTGAGAGGAAAGGAACATTCTCTATTATTAGGGTGTAAAATTCAATATTTATCCTTGAGATCTTCTTGTGCTTATGCTCTGCAAGTCTTATGTATTCCTACTCATTTTAGGTCCACTTGACCACTGAGAGTGGTGTGTTAAGTCTTCTATTTTCACTGTGTTTCTGCCTATTTCTCCTTGCATCTCCAACACTGAAAACTTGAAAACAAATAATCCCCTGGTGTTGGGCATTCTATTCAATGGGATATGGTACAGCTATTAAGCATGTTGATAAGGAAAACTATTTATTATGCAAGATATACTGCTGAGTGGAAGACAAACCCCTGACAAACATGTATTGTATGATCTACCTTTTGTTACAGAGTGTCCTTCCAAACAATTTTTTAAAAATCCACATTCTTAAATTTTCTATAAGAAAGCTGTATTACTTACTTAATTGAAGAAAGGCAAATATAAACGAAACAAAGGCAATGGTGTATGTGATATCTTGGTTCAGTTCAACAATATTCCTTAAATGTCTATAGTGAAAGAGGCAGGTACAGAGCTGCAAAGGTGAATGAGACATCATCCTTTCCCTTCAGAAAGTCATACTTTTATATGGAAGACAAACATGTTTTTAAAAAATGACTGCAACCTACACTAATAGAATAAATGAACAAGTTGTTATCCAGAATAGAGTTAGTGATTCTTAATGGGTAATAAAAGAGACCCTTCATAGAGAATATACCTGATTAGGCAAACAAGGAGTGAATAGACCTACATGTGTCTAGCTAGCCCACTAATAAGCTATGGGGCGATTCCTTAATTTCCTAGTGAAGAGATTTTAAAAGTTTGATATCTAACTTCAATTTATAAACCTTTAGGGATATTGGGCCACAGTCAAACATTTTCTTATTACATTTACTTTATTAACTTAGACATATTGAAAATAACATGTTACGCAAAATAATGCAACTCTTTAGAAATATTTTTTGTGCTCACGTTTCAAGAAATAACTTTATTCAAACTCTTCACTTAATCTTTGACTCCAATGTTCTATCATCACTGAGAGATATCTAAAATAATTTTTAGGTCATCATATTCACTTCTGTTTAAATTGTTTGAGATACAACACTTTTCTTCCCTACCTTAAAAAAGTATTTGTACATCAAATGAAGAGATTTGGTTATTCTTATTTCTCAGTTCAAAGCATACTATTATCTGTACATTTTGAGGAACATTTTGTTTTTATTGATTATATTTTGTATCATCTTGCATCTCCACTTCCATGCCTCTTTTCTTCATTTATACTCATAGCAATATTTTATATACATGTCCTTCCAATCCACCTTATGTATATTTATGTATATAGAGAGAGTGCATTCTTGAAAAACAATAGCGTTTTTTTTCTGTGTGTGTGTGTTTTAATTTGTGTCGTGCTATTGGATGAAGAATCTTATTAAACTTGGTTTTACTCAGTGCTATGATGTTGAAGTCTATCCATGTTGCTGTGCCACTATAATTCCTTATTTCTGACTGTTGCGTAGTATTTCATCATCATCATATACCACCCTTTACTCATCCCTTTGCCAAATGATGGGCACCTAGGAAGCATTCCAGATTTTTCACTACTACCAACAATGGGATGAAACACTTTTGAACTTATGTGTGATCTTTTTGCTATAACTGCCATCCTAAGCTGCAAGTAACTGTCCCCATGTCCTAAGTTGTTCTTTTTATCATGCTTGAGCTCCACAAGTTGATCACTTATAAAGTGACTGTGGACAGGCTTGTTTAGCCCTGAATCAGTGATTTCCTCAGCATCCCTCTCTTGGGAGCCCTGAGAAAAAAGTTACCTTCATGCCTCAAAGAGAGAGAAACGTACCCCCAAACAGCCACCATGGTCCTTTTCTGAGAGATACCCTGTCTCCATGGCTCTCCCAGGGTATCCCTAATGTCCCATGCCTTGCTACAAAGGATGCCTGCCCTCCCCTGCCCTGGAGAGGGGCTGAAGAGAACCTGGGGCCCTTGATCACATGCCTGCAGATGCTGAGCTGGACCAAGAGCCCCCCAGAACTTCAAGGATGGGAGGCATTTGAAAAGTGTCAGGTTTTTTATTCCTTCTACAAAAGTAATGGATCTTTAATAAATGTTTCAACAAGCAGTGAAAATCTACCCTCAATCTTCTCAGAACTTCTCAAGCCTTGTTGATAAAGATTTTCAACTCATTATAGAAGCCTTGACTTCCTAGGTCTGTTTAGGAACCCTCCCTCCCAAAGGATTTTTAGTAAAATTGTTCCTTTCATTTAGATGAGGTTTTATTTCTGCCTAAATACCATCATATCCATCATTATCATTGGATGCACCGATCATTCTGGTGAGGTAGGTAGGGATGGAATTATTGACCCCATTCCATGGATGAAAAAGTCTTAGAGATCTTGAAATTTACAGGGATTGCCCAACTGCTCAGTCATAGGTTGAGCATGGATTCCTGATAGTTTAGGTAGAGGTGATGGTCAAGGGAATCGATGGGAAGACTGGGAGGGTGGAGGTAAAAAACAAGTGTGTGCATGTATGCTCACATGATTGTGTGTATCCCCATCATTTGACTGAATTTTTATAAGAATGGGAGGAAAAATAATAAAAATATAAGTAGATAAAGAAGAACGTTTATTTTTAAAATGTTATGGATCTCTTTGAATGGGTACTGATGCTTAATGTATGTAGAAGTTTTAATTAACTTGACTTTTAAAAGTGTGAAAATGGATAGAGTTGATAATAAAACATTATATTGAGCATAACTAACCTTGCTGATTTATAAATAGGATTGTATCTAGGGATGTAAATGTCAGTTGAAGGAAAGCTAGAGGATAATCTAGGGACTGAATAACATAGTGAACTCAGAGGGGGATGAGAATTGTGGTTAATTGTACAAATACAAGATGTCCTTCTTGTATCTAGATGAACAAGAACAAATGTACATCATTATTACAAGGTGGTAAATCTATGGAGATACATGGGAAAAATAGAATTACTGTAAACTATGGACTATGGTTAACAGCAATATTGTAATGCTCATCCACTTATGTCAAAGAAGTACTGTGTTAATAATAGGGGGTATGGAAAAGATATACCAAATGTACACTATAGGCTATAATTAGTGTTAGCAGTCTGATGATGTTATCTCATAATCTGTAACAAATGTTCCATAACAATGTAATGTGTTGGTGGAGGGGTGTTTTATGGGAATTCTATGTGTTGTGCATGATTGTTTTGTAAGTTCACAACTTCTTTAATGAAAATAGATTTTTAAAAATGTTATGGGTCTCTTGAAAGTGCTTCCATTTTGATCCTCTTGCAATCCTTTCCTGGAAATTTGGACATTTTGACCTCTGATTTTGCAATATCAGGTCTGGGGTGGGGACCATAAGAGGTCAGTGGAATATGCTGACCATTACGGTTGACTCTTGCTTGCTGAGGGTGGAGACAGTGACCTCGTTGCAGGATTGACTGACATCTGCTGTGGAGGTCATGCGTTTTTATTTGACTGTTTTCAACAGATACATATTATGCATATTCCATGTAACTGGTGCTGTGCTCTGCTTTCTGGAGACAGACTAGTGGAAGGTAAAGAGTCCCTGCCCTCAGTGTGCTCCCTATCCAGAGGTCCTTCACGATGGAGAGGGACCACTGGGATTGGGAGGGTAGAGGATGAGATGGGTACACAAAAGTGAGGGCAAGGGTTTAGAGAGATGTCCTCTCTTCAAGCTTAGCCCTCCATCCTGCACAGTCATACTTTCTTCTTCCCCTTAATTTTTGAAGGCCTAGGTAGTATATGAATATAAAGCCTGTCCTGCCCTCAGGAGAAAGGGAATTTTGGTAGTTTTGAATATTTTGATTCTGAGGTTTAATAGGCTACCAATGTCTCTCAAGAAAAGAAGAAAAAGAAAGGAGCTCTGAGGACAGAGGCAGAAGGGAGTGGAGATTCTTCCTAACTTTGGAAAAGAGGAGAGGCCTGTGGATCTCCCGAGAAGGATGACCTAAGCACTGCTCTGGGGCAGCTCCTGGGGGGTGGGGTGGGCCCTGAGACGGTTTGCCTGGATGGTCTCATGAGGGAGGAAAGGTCAAGGCCCTGGGGTTCTCAGGCTGCACAGCATTCACAGACTTCTTGGGATGTGAATGTGGGTAGCAACCAGGCTCCAGGAGATCAAGGGGAATGTGGACAAGGAGCATATCAAATAGAAAACCTGGTGGGCTGGATTGAGAGGTCTTCCCCCCCTTTTTCCTGCATTCTGAATTTTGGTACGACTCTTTGACTGAGAAGAGATTTCCTATCAACTTCATGCAGTGGGGGTTTAAATAGATTAATGAAAACTAAAGAATTGTGGTAGTCATTGCACGTCTGAATTTTAAGACTGAGAGTCATGCCTATGATGGATTGGTGCACTGTTGAGGAAGGAGCTCTGGCCACCTGCTCAACTATGAGTGGCTCTCTAGTTCTAAGCTCTCTGAAAGATGCTCTCTATTTCATATTTCACAAGACAATTGCTGGCCCCTCCACAGTACGTCCATGAATGTAAAGTGCTCCCCATTGGTGGTTTCCAAGGAAAAGGCCCATTTTGGAGCTTTACCCAGAAAGCCTGTGCAACAGAGTTTGACTATCTGGCAGAGTTTCCATGGTACCATCTCATTTAATGGGTAATATACGCAGGGATAGGTTAGATTGCCTCCATTATTCAAGGAGCTACATGTGCCTGGTAGCAACAATTACCAAGTCACATAAATACAACAAAGTTAATTAAAATGTTAGCTGATATAAATAACCTCAGGTTATTGAACATTGTTCCATTTTAAATTAATAAATACGCAAAGGTAATGTTTATAATTAAAGCTATAATTTATCTTCATGCTCTGTTTGTTTAATAGCAGTGGTAATATAACGCTACATGCAGAAATGTAGTAATAGATTTGTTTAGCACTGACATTATAAACAAATGTCTCAGTCTATTTATTCTAAGTTATGATACAGATTCTTTTCACATGCATCTGATGGCCTTTAAACCATTTAAAATGAACTGCATTAACGTAATCTAATCTTGATACTGAACATAACATTTCAGTTTGAATTATCCTGAATCCATGATCCATTTTATTACTCACAAAGCACTTTATACATTTATGATAATGGCAAACCTTGCTCTGTTATTTAAATCCCATTTCAAAAGGGATGTTATTTTTTTTTAAATAAATAAAGCCCACACATTTGGGGTAGTAAAGTACAAATAAGGAAAAGTCAATGCCCAGCAAGCCCTTTAACAAAGCAAACAATTCAGATTTTTATGACATTAGCAAATAATAAAGGGAAGAACTGACATTTACAGTTGATGAAATTTTATGTTATAACAGATGATGAAAATGGAATGAAAATCACATGGAAGAATTTGTCCATGGAGCTTCAGCCATTCTGAGGAAACCTCTACCTGTGGACTGACTTTGGGGACACTTTTCCAACTTCAACCTTTGTTCGATCCTCCAAAAGACCTACCCCAAATATAAGACTTGCTCCAAGACTTGAGGATGGGTGATAACTTTGCAGCCTCATTCTAGAGCCTCCTTCTTCATCTTCATTCTCTGCTCTCCCCACTTCCTGCTCCCTCTCTTTCTCTGGAACTCATACTCTAATTTAAATTATTATAAGCAACCAACCTGCTCTCCCCTGTGGTTGTGATGAGGTTTAGAGGAAAGAGGGAGTTTTATATTTCTATCTTGTGTCCTTCTAGTTTCTTTTCCTTAGCATAGCTTCTTGTTTCTCTCCCTCCTTAATCCCTTTTAAAATAAATATTTCTTCCAGGCTTATTTGCAGTCGTTGGAAGAAGTTTCATTTTATTTTAGTACAAATATTTCATTGGATGTGTTGGAAACAGTTGCCCCTTAATTCACATAAACAACCCAAATAATTTTTTAAAAGGCATTTTTTTTTTTTTTTTTTTTTTTTTTCCTTTCCCTCTCCTTTTTAAAAAGGAAGTTAAAAATGTAGCAAGCCTATTTTTGGAGAAACACTGGGCCAGAGAGTTTTAAAAAAACATACTGAAGAGATTACACACTTTGAAAAATCCTAAAAGGATTTTAATACTGGAACCCCTGAAATTCAGGAAGGATTTAAATTTAGGATTATAAACTACCCCACTGCAAAATCCTCCTGTGATCAAAGATCACATTTTAGAAGGTGAGTGTCTTTGTGGTTGTCACTCAGGCGGCTTCTCCTCGTTAAGAGCAGTTTTAATAAAACAGGGGGACTGCGGGGCTGGGGGCTCACTTTTCAGAGTCCCAGTTGCAGAGATGGCCTGCTGTCAAAGGCCTGGGATTTGGAAAGAAGTCCAAGGATGTAGTCCTTCCGGGAGGCTCAGGGGGACTGGGGGAAGCTAAAAAATTTGCCTGAACTGGTAGATCTAAGCCTCAGAGCTGAGGGAAGAGCCAAGACTCAAAAGACAGAGGGTTGGGCAAGTGGAGGTGATGGTAGAGGGGAGGTGAGATGGTAAAACCCCAACCATTCCTTCTCTCCCTTGTTGCCTCCTCCAGGCTGTTGAAATCCCTAGAAAGCATCCTATGTTTTGGTCTTTTCTCTGGGGGCAGGTGGAGCTCATGTGGCTACAAGGAAAAGTGAAAGAAGAGTTGGTCAAATTCCTGCCGTCCCCAAAGCTGGCATCTAATGGCCATTGAAGTGTTTTTGTATATAAAATTATTTCTGTGTTAGGGATTTTTCTAGAATATTAGAACTAGAAGGATTCATTGAGGTTATATAGTCCAGTGGTTTTAAAATTTTAATAACAACCATTTTCTATGTATACATATATGTGTGTGTGTGTGTTAAAAATGCTCTTTTGGGTAGGGAGGAAATTAAGCCCAGTATGTAGAATTGGTAAGAAAAGAATTACTCTAATTGATTTAGCACTTGCATTTGAGAGGCAATCTGTAGTCCCTCATCTTGCATTTTCTCTTTCCTCCCCACGTGGTTTCTGAGACACCTTTGTCAAACTCTAGAGATCTGCTTACAGTTTGTGAAGGTCACTGATGTGGTCAACCCCCTTCTTTTTCTGCTCTGCTGCACGGAAGAAAGTAAAACAGAGGAAAGGGAGTTGCCCAGTGGTACACAGATGCAGATCTGGGCCTCAAACCTACTTGTTCCACTCTAAGCTGAGATCCCTTTCTTTAAGATTGTCTCCCATGTAGTTCTTGGTTTTGCTTTCTATCTCCACTTGAAAAAGCAGAGAACCCCAAACAGGAGCAAACATTGACTAATAAATTCAGAGACCAAATTTAGAACCAGGGGCCTTGAAGGATCAATAGAGGTGGGCAGTTTCACATGGACCCCCAGAAGAGTGGATGAGAAGGTAGGTCAAAATCATTGGGTGGATTTGGTAGGCGGTGCTCTGGGGACTAGAGGTAAGGAAAGGCATGGTGGGTAAATGACCCTGTATTTAAAAGTCTACAGCTCATTTTCTGCCTAAGGCTGCCACCCCCTCATGTGCTGCTAGGTAATCCCATGCTGCTCCAGAGCAGTGTTTCGCACTTGGGAATGATTTTGCTCCCAGGCGACATTTGGCAATGTCTGGATCATGTTGGATGCCCCAACAACAAGGAATTATCCAGCCCCAAATGTCAATAGTGCCGAGGTCGAGAAACCCTGATTGAGATTTTATTAATCACCCTTATATACATGGTTTTAGAATTATGCAGCTAAATCCTACCTTCACCCTCTTTCTCAACATAATGAACTCAGCCCTAAGTTGGGTAACGTGCCAAAGGTAGGTACCTCAAAAGTGTTGAACACTTCTTGCCTTTTGGGCTGTTTCATTCAGGTGGGAGAGATGCCGTGTATGTGCTGGGTGGTACGAAATGACCATGTGGCTACGGGCAGAGGGAGAAAAGAGGTGGGGAACGTTTGCGCCAGGGCTTCTTGCCCGGGGAAGGGAACAGTTTGTGAATGGAGCATGTGCCAAGTTTCTTGGTCAACTTTTGCTGGGGATTAGATGCGTCAGACTGTTGTTCAGCTGGGATGTTGGGAGAAAGACAGGGAGGGTGCAAAAAGGACCCATTTAGTTACTCAGGATCAGCATGGACTATGAACGGCAGAGTATCATGGAAAACAGATGGGGTATAGGTTCCGGGGGAGGGAGGTGGAACCTGGCCAGAGGAGGAAAGTGAGAGGCAGAGACCACTTAGGCGTTGCATTTCCTGTGAAACCACCGCCAAGTAAAGGTGGGGGCCCAAGGGACTCCCAGAGACAGCCTGCGCCTTGGATCGTATTTTCTAAGAGCGCTGCCCATTGCCTTGAGAAAAGAGCTCTCTCCTCTGCCTGCCTGGGAGACAAAGAGCAATGCTTTGCAAAATCCATAAAACAAAAGGCTCCAACAGTGTCAAGCCTCTTTAAACAATCACTTGTGCTATGAGGCAAAACAACCGAGACGTCCGGATAAGCGCTGTGGTGGTATTTTTCACGTTGATTGCAACGCCGTCCCAGCCATGCCCATTCTGGGTAAAATCAATGTCTGCTTGTTGGAGGAGGAGGGGGAAGGGAGCGGCCTGGGGATTTTATCTTGTAAGTCAGCTTTGCAGATAATCGCATGCCTCGGGCTTGGGAAAAAAATGACGGCAGATCAATGGTCAGGAACGTGAACTGTACTCATTTTTGACGCTGCAGTGCCCAGGGTTTGCTGGGAGTCTCGGGAGAAGGCAGTGAGATGAGGTGACTGGGACACTACTTTTGAGTGGGCTGGTAGAGTCTTGGCCTTATCTGCAAGGTAACTACGGGGATCACTCCTGGGGGGCGGGGGTGTGTGGGGGTGTGTCTGATATTCGAAGAGATAAACAATAAACTGGAGGACGTTCCTGTTCAATAAGGAGTACGCGTGTGTGCCCACGCGTGTGTGCCCGTGCACGAGCGACATTTATAGCCATGCGGAAGGCAAGCTTGAGTTTGTGACCAGAGAAAAACTTTCACAAGGTGTTGACGTCCTGACCAAGGACAGTGTGTTGGTTTGTTTGGCTCATAGAATAAAGAAGCACAGGGGTTGAGCCGGGAGTGTTGAAATGTGAATGTGACTTGGTAACAAGTTCCTTATATTTTGGCCCAGGTGTCTCTACAGCTCTTCTTTGTTGGTGGGGGCGATTGAGGGCGGGGCTCAGGGTAGAAGGAAGACAGGACAATCACCTAACTGTTCCATCATTGCCTATTGGAGTAGACCGTGTTCCACCAAATGTCACATTCAGGAGTCTCTAAATTCCCTGCCACCGGTGATTCAGGAGGAAGCGATTTGTCCCCTTCTCTTGCCATCCCTGTGAGGATTAAATGGGTTATCTCCTGTCAAGTGCTTACTCTACTCAGTATAATTTTTGGCCATTGTGTTTCCATCATTTTTGCCGCATGCACCTCACAGACACAGAAACCAGAGGCTCAGGCAGCTCTTCACTTGGTATTTGTGGTGGTAAAATTCCAAATCATACAGAATGAAGATGGGATGGTGGAAGGGGAGGTGAAAGGGGCAAAAAAAACTGTCCATGATGGCGCTTAGGTCTACCTGTGCCACCAGCTGAAAGGGGCTCCCCACGGAGACCTCGGCCCCTTTGTGATCCCCCTTGTTGATTCTACTCCCTCCCCAGTTTCTCTGTCCTTTTAACTCTTTCTCTCCCCTAGAACGCTCCGCTCTCTCTAGCATCTGCCTTTCCAATTTCCCTGGCTTGCCTCCAGAAGTCACAAGCCCCTCCCCTCCTCTGGTATCTGTAATTCTTCCAGCCTCTCCTTTGTACGTTTCGACTTCAAGGTTGAGGGGAGCAGGGATATTTTGAGTCCCAAGAGGAGAAGGGGCAGGAACGATGTTGGGACAGTTCTCTATTCCAGAAGTGCTGTTAACTTGCTGTTTTCCTTTATCAACTAGAATAATCTGAAATTGAAATTCAACTTACCTCTGGCTGCCTGGTATCCTAGTTGAGTCTACATGCAATGCCACCTACTAGAATACCCTCAGCCTTGTGATATATTTGCCCCTTTCTTTGCCTTTGGATACAGACAATGCCATCTTAAATTAATGTGATATTAAAAGGCACCTTTTTACTTTGGTACAAGGCAGAGATGCATGTGCTAGAGGGGGGGTTGTGACTAGCATGCTTCCAGATGATAGTTAGTGCCCACCTAATTGCAGGCCTTACCTTCCATTGCTATTTCAACTTATACTGGTAGCTCTCTTCTCTGAGATGCTGGTACGTGGTGTACCTACTCTTGCATTTCTCATTGATTGGATCCTATGCTTTATGCTTAGCTCTCCAACTAGAGTGGACATTCCCGAGGATAGTGACTCTATCTTAGCTGTCTCTCTGTCCAACGCAGTACCTAGCACAGCGTCTGCCTCACAATGAGTTTGAACACAAAGTAGACCACTGGGAAAGGGGCCTTCACCACTTTTAAATTGTCATTGGGGTTTGTTAGTGATTTAATTTGATGCTGTTTTTTTTTAACCTACCTTTAAATCTTTTTTTTTTTCTTTCTTGAGGCCTGAGACCCCATTAAGGCTTATCTGTCCAGTGCTGTCATCCTCAGCACTATTTCTCTTCACTTCTCCTAATTTAATTATTGGAAAACCATGCTATAAAGCCATTGTATTTCCAAATGAGGTCATTTACCATCTTTGAGATGAGGCTTCACGTGTACTCTCTGAAGCCACTTTCTTTTTATTTTTAAAGAATAATCACCACTAAATATATTTGGCTTCATAGAGGAATTCTTTAGAAATTAGGTTCTGAGCAAGAGGTCAGAAGATTCTGGAAAGTGGGACCAGTTATGCAGTAGTTAATTCTGAATCTCAAATGGGAGAGAGTTGCTGGTGTAGTGCAAAGGCCTTTGCAAAAGACTAGATTTTGTTCCTATACGAAAGGAGATGCAAAGAAGTGGGAGTTTGGGTTTGAGTCCCAGATGCATTGTGGCCAAGGTGCACGAAGCATTAACTCATGTGTGCCAGGCATTTGGACCTTAAGGGGTTTGCGGGTATTGGCAGTCCATGGCGCAATGGTCCTAAGGCTGGTCAGTGGAGCAATGGACTCAGGGTGTTCCTCTAGCTTTAACCCCAGGCCTGTGGCAACCTGAACAGCGAAAGGTCACATAATTACTCCGAGCCTCAGTTTTGACAGTTTTTAAATGAAATAACTAGGGATTTGGCACTAAGTGATCTTTAAGGTCCCTTTATTGGGCACTGCTAACAAATTAGGCCCAACTGAGTTTCTAGAGAGGGAAAAAGGCAAGATTTCTGCTGGATCTATGGTTCCAAAAACTGCATGTTGTTTTCTCAAATACTCCTTCGTTATAATAAAGATACAATTTATAGACAGTTTATAGATCATTTACTATAATACTTTACTTTAAAAGTTCCTCAAAACTCTTAAAAGTTCTAAATTTGAGGGCTTGAGGACTTCTTTGAGAATACGATAACACCTATAGACCAGAACAGAGGGCATACACACATGCAAAAATGTTTCGTAGAACTCAGAGAATTCATGGACCCCTTAAATTTAACAGTCTTTTTGTAGATCTTTTGTTAAGAGTTTCTGCTCCAAGGTCAATAATTAAGTGGGCTAGACATAAGGTCAATCTCCTATCTTTCATGGTAAGTTATTTCTCTAGGTCTCTGCCTTTGGACTGGATCGCAATAGAATTCAGCTTCTTTACGGTGTAGTGATGGGCTAGGGGGTGGGTAAAGGAGGAGATAAAAGAAGTGCATAAGATATTCTTACCCTCAGTGAGCTTTCAGATATCCAAAATATGTCCAAAATATGACTTGGGCAATTTACTTAACCTGTCTGAATTTCAGCTTTCTCATCCCTAAGACGGGGAAAATAATTGAGCCTTCCTCATAGGATTGTTGAGAAAATTAAGCAGGGGTGGGCGGGACTTGGTTCAGGAGAATGAGGCACTCTCCTCATGTGCAAAATTTAAGGGAACACTAAAAGACACTCAGTAATCCAGATAAATAATATTTTAATGCAAAATTTTAAAAAAGTAAAATGAATGCAAAAAAAAAAAAATCCATGGTGCACAAAATATCAAAATTTTAAGTAAAGACAGGATCGGTACCACTGTCCATTCCTTTTGCCTCAGATTCCAATATGGCTTGCCTCAGCACTCTTATGAATACTGTCTAAGAATTTGATGGCCAAAAAATTCTCATTCCTCTTTGAATCAAGGGGTGTCTAGCCTTTTCTGGGGACAGAGGTCTGGGGGCCACACCTTTAATTCTTTAACTGATTGACTTACTATAAATTCATCTCTTGCATGAAGCCCAAATCTGCCCTCTTGCAATTCCAAATCACATTTTGGTTCATCTTGTCCTCCAGATCCACAGCCTATGACAATCCTCTAAATTTTTCATTCCCTGTGAGTTTCATTTCCTCCAGGGCAAGCATTCCCAGCTTCTTTAGCTGTTTTTCACATGACATGGTGTCAAGTCCTAGAGGAGGTAAAGTTGGCTCATGGTTTTAGAGGCCAGAAGTCCCAAATCAAGGTGTCAGCAAGACCATGCTTTCTTCTAGAATCAGGAACGTTCTGGTGATGACCTTTCTCCATCACATGGTGATGTTTGTGGGATCCTCTGGTGCTTTCTCTGATTTTTACCTTCTCTTTATAAAGCTTCCAGTAATATAGACCAAGGCCCACCCTGATTCTGTTTGGCCACAACTAAATAGTATCTTAGAAGATCCTATTTGCAAATGAGTCTATACCTTAGCTGATAGACATCTCCAAAGGGACCTAGTTACAAGTGGGTTTGCTCTCTCAGGAACATGGATTAAGATTAAGAACATGTCTGTTGTTGGAGTATGTAATCCAATCTACCATAGCCAGCCAGTGTCCCTCCCCAAAATGGGTCCTAGAACTTAGACTACTCTTGATCTCAGGAACACGGCGAAGGAAGAAGTAGCAGCACTTGGCTTCTCCTTCCCTGCAGAGTCTACAAGCTTGCTTAGAGAAGCTGAGTCTCCAAGACAATGCAGCTTATAATTTTTTCTTCCAATGCTACCTTCGTGATGTACTCAGGCAGTCGTATATAGGTAATTATGAGCTGAAGTGAGTATGAATTATGATTCTCAATGATACTTTCTTGTGATTTGTTGCAATATAAATAATGGTGATTTATTGTGGCTTCACTGACTGCTCTGTTGGTGATGGATCATAATAGTAGATCATGATAATTATGAAATGGGTACAGAGCTGTTTTCCTCTTGTAATTCAATTGTAACATGGCCACCGAGGCTGTCGAACATCACAGCCTGACTGCTGGATGCTGGACTGTGTTCAAGAGGGGTGCTTTTGTTTTCCATGAGCCCAGGTGGCTGTATATATATGTCAATGACATTTTACCTGTAGATTTTTTATTCCAAATGCAAATTAAGTTGTAGCATTTGTCATTCATAGGCCAGAGGAATTAACTGGGAAAAGTGTAAGGTCAGGGGAGGCCTGAACAGGTGACAAAACCCAGATCCCTGCCCTCCCCTCTGTTGGAGCCCCCTCCTTGCCTCAGGCCTGGGCTGTATCAGGCAGACTATGTCACGGTGTTTATTAATTTTGTGATTTACACGGAAGAACTTTTTTTCCCTAAGAACATGAGATACCTGTCATTTGGATTCTGCTTTAAGCAACTTTAGTCTAGTGAAACCCACTTCATTTAGAACAGTCATTTCCCAAACTGAATGTGGAAAATGTCGTTTTGGGCGTTCTGTGCAAAGGTGATACAAGGGGGCTAATTGACTTATGGTCAAGTAAATTTGGAAAACACTGGGTTAATGTAAGTGAAAGCTATGTACAGACATATAAATGAAATGTACATAAAAAGGTAAGTGAAATAGTGTTCTTTACTGCATGGCTTATTAGAGTCTTCATTTTGTTAATGGACACGGATAATATCTTAGAAAAAGATGAGGTACACAGCAGTTCCTTAACTACAATGAGACCCTACCTGCGTGGTGGACTAGAGGTGGCTGGAAGTTCTCAGCCCATCCTCCCATCAAGAAGAGGTAGAGTCTAACTTCCATGGCCCCATGACTTGCTTTGACCAATAGAATGTGTTATGGATCGAATTGTATCTGCCACAGAGACATGTACAAGCCCTAACAGTAAACCTGTGATTGTGAACTCATTTGTAAATAACATCTTAGAAGATGTTATGAGTTAAGGTGAGGCCAAAAGGAATCAGAGTGGAGTCTTAATCCAGTATAGCCAGAGTCCTTATAAGCAGAGGAAATGTAGGCACTGGAGGGGAAAATAGACAAGGAGGGAGAGGGCCATGTGAAGACAGCAGAGAATGAGTTATGGATCACCAGCAAGCTACCACCGAAACACTGCAGACTTGAGAGTTGAGGCCCCGCTGACATCTTGATTTTGGACTTCTGACCTCCAGAACTGTGAGACGATAAATTTCTGTTGTTTAAGCCAACTAGCATGTGGTACCTGAGGCAGCAGTCCTGGAAAGCTAAGACAGGATGTGGCAGAAATGACTCTACATAACTTCAGGGCTGGGCCTGAAGTGATCTGCTGCTTCCATCTTCCCTTTTGGGACACTCCTTGAAACTCTGTCGCCATGCTGAGGAAGCCCAAGCAGGCTTATGGAGAGTCCTAGGTGGATGAGAACTGAGGCTCCTGGCTGGCGGCCCCAGCTGAACTCCCAGCAGGCAGCCAGTACCAACTGCTGGCCAGGTGAGTGAGGTCGTGTAGGTCATTTTAGGCCTCCTGGCCATCTTGGCACCCCAGCCTACAGGAGGTGGAGCAGAAGATCCTTCCAGGCAACCTACAGAATTGCAGGAAATAATCAGTTGTTATTTTGACACTAAATTTGGGGTGGCTTATTATACACGATAGTTAACTAAAACCCTCTGCCTCCCCTTATTCATTTTCTAGCATAATGTGCTGTTCATTTCTTTCACAGAATTTAGCACAATTTGTTCACTTGTTTAGATTTTTTCCCCCACAGTAAGCCCTAGGAGTACAGAGTTCATATTTACTTTGTTTACCTCTGTATACAGCCCCTAAGCAAAGTGATTTGCACAGTTGGCCTTCACTAAACGCATGTTGAATGAATGAACATCTTTTGGGAACAGTGTCAAAATACTAAGTCTAGTATAAAGACAGACTTAGGGGTTGACTATTACAATAAGAGAAAAATTCCTTTGTGAAAGAAATTATTAAGGTTTCCCTTAAATATTGAGCATACATGGTACATCTAAAATAGGATTCAGTGGGAAACACCTCAGATTACTGAAACTTTTCTCAGAAACATGATCAGGACCTAAAGATCACCATGTAGAACTCATATCAGAAACACTGAAATTCCTACTCCCATGCTTTCTCTTTCAGGAGGAACAATATCCTAATGTTTCTGTGTAGCACTCCAAGCATATTTTTGTTTTTTTTAAGTAGATAACACATAAACATAAAATATGGAACATATACTAAAAATTTTATTATACACTTCTATCCTTTCGTATTTCCCTTCATTCACTCTTATAGTTTGAAATAATCCACTTCAATATATATAAATCTAATTTACTCATTTTAGCTGTGGTAGAGTATTCCATTTAACAACTAAACTTCGGTCTGTTTTTCATTTCACTATTGATGAATAATTAAATTGATTGCTCCTTTAATATAGTAAACAAGATTGAAATGAACATCTTTGTCCATGTCTCCTCGTGCACAGGTGTAAGGGTTTATTGTTACCCTTTTCTAGTTGGGGAAACTGCAGCTCAAAGCAGTTAGTAACTTGTCTAGTGGCAGATAGTCAATAAGATTAGGGCCAGGATTCAAAACCAGCCCATGTCCTTTCCTTTGCTGCACTCAGCGTCCCTGATGGAGGCGCACTGCTTTATGAGGGTTCTGAGAAAAGAAGTTTCCTGGATGCCTCATCATATATGCCTGGATTGTCTCAGTTTCCTTGTGCCAGCACTGAGTGATGACACACCAGGGACCCCCACGGGATCTACAGTCACAAATCAAGGGGTGGAGACCCAGCTTTGGGACTTCCCAGCTGTGGAACTTGGGGCCTGTTGCTTAACCCCTTTCTGATTGTCATCTCTAACATAGGGGTTGCAAAATTCACACCTCAGGTTGTGAACCTCAGGGAAGATAATGTGTATGGAGGAACTTGGGAAATAAAATATGCTGCCTTCGTAGACATTGTTATTGGTTAAATCTGTTGCTGAAAAGTCAGTTTGTAACTATTGACAATTTGTCTTCTCTAAGCTGCAGAGATGAAGTTAAATTTAAGATAAAACTTGCTGTAGTTGCCTTGAAAACTGAGAGCCTGAGGTCTAGGGGCAGGAAAGACATCTCAGGGACAGGCAGTCTTGACTTCTTTGAGGTGTGAGATGTGAGGCTCATGCTTCAGGAGCCTCTGGTCTGAGCTGGGATAGAATTCCAGTCCAGTCAGCATGGGAGGGTCGAAATGTGGGGGCAAGTGGTCTAATTTCTGGGTTTTCCTGATGAGGTAAACGTGGGTCCTTGTTTCTCAGCTTTAAGTGAAGGGCTTAAGGAAAGTGACTCCATTTGCTTAAAATGGGCGAGGGCTCTGGAATGTATGAGAGGTAGATCTTGTCAAGAGGAGATGAGGTTTTTTGTTTGTTTGTTTTGTTTTGTTTTTGTTTTTTAATTTATTTATTTTTTATTGTGGGTAAAAATCAAAATTTTCATAATACATACCAATATTTGTAAAATGATGTATAAATATATATGCATATATGTGCATTTGCTTACAAAAATGTTATATATATATATATATATATATATATATATATATATATACATACACACACATATCTTAAGAGGTGCTTAGATTACCTAAATATTACACGAAACCTACAGGGATTCCCATGTTCCCCACCTCCCACACCTCCCACCACATCCCACACAAACATCTCCCACAAGTGTGACCCATCACCCTCAATGGACTTACACATCCTGGGACCTTGCCACCAACCATAGACCACAGTTCACATCGTAGACCACACTCTCTCCCACACAGTTCTGAATGGTGTGTGCTGATTCAAAATGGCCTACATCCGTTGCCACAATGGCACTCAGGACAACTTCCAAGTCCTGAAAAAGCCCCTGTATTTCAACTGCACATCCCCTCCCTGCTCCGAAAGTGTCCAGTGGCCACCGGCTCCACCTCACTGTTTTAATTTCTTCCATTGCTAGAATCACCATATGTGTACAACAGAATACCATTAAGTCCACTCTAGTCCATAGTTCTTCCCCCAGTCCTGAGGGGACTGGGATGGTGATGTCCACTCCACCTCCAAGTGAGAGAGGGCTTATATCCCATGGATATGGTGGGTGGGATGATCCTGCCTGCAGATGCAGGCCCTCTCCATTGCCTGGGATGGCCGTTGCCCATCGTTGTCTCCTCACCAGGTGACTTGGGTGAGTCCATTGAGCTGTAGGGTAGGAGTTGCAGCTCTACCGAGATTCCACGCACATCTGGCACATAGGTAGACCAGAGGCTCCAGTCTCTGGAAGTATACCTAAAAACTCCAGCATCACATATAGGTTTGACTAGAAGGGACTGATGAACCATGTGCAGGGAGACTTATTTGAGTCCAATTCTGTCACTCTCAGGAGCACAGATTCCAAAATAGAACCCACTGATAAGGCATCAGTCTCTGGGGCTATCACCCCTTATGGAGATGAGGTTTTAAGGATATTAATTGAGGGGCGTTTGAGGGGCTGAATGTCTTCTGCGCCACAAGATAAGTTGTGTGCCAACCATCAAATGCCAACGTGGTGCCCTTCACCCTTATTTTTCTCCTATTATTCTTTTTGTCTATTCTTCTATTTGGTCTTGAAGCCCAGCTCCACCTCCGCCTTACCTGTGTGGGGGGATGGTTTAGTGAGTCCCTTAGCATCTTCATTTCTCTAATTGGAGCAGGTTTGGCCTTGGATGGCTCCAAGCATCCAACACCTGCAGCAATGTTAAAATATTGAGCAGGTAAAGCTGGAAAGATCTCAGAGACCATGACCTCATTTCCTTCACTTGGAGATGAAAGACTAAGGACCAGAAAGGGAACAGGACTCAGGATCTCAGAGCCACTAATAGGCATAACAAGGACTCAGAACCAGATAAACTAAACCCTGCCCAGTGTTCTTTTAACATTTTTATTTGTGGTGGACTCCTTTCTCTGCAAGAATGGTCCAACATGGCTCAGTTTTACCAGGAGCTGGTTCTTTAGGTCCTTGCCAGTACCAAGATCTTTAGTGTATCTGGACAGGGTAGGGGGACTTAGAATCAGATAGTCCTGACTGTCCCTCAGAGGTTTGTCAAAAGAGAAAGGGGCTTATCATCTACAGCTTGCCTTCATCCCATTGGCCAGTCCCAGAGCCTGGTTTGGAATGAGAAGTTGTCTACAGGAGTTAGAAATATCAAACACCCACTTTGGCTAGCTCTTTCTTCCTACAAGAGATAGCAACGGGTCAACTTGGAATAGTTGGTAGTACCTACCGGGAAAATTGTGATAAGAAGGATTCAGAGGCTGAAGTTGAAGTCTATGATCCATTATTGAAGTCTGCCATGAGCCTGGGCATGGGGAGTGGTTGTATATGTGGCATGTATTTACATCTCTGCCTTCCTCCTTGTTTGATGTCAGCTGTGTCTCCAGGGCTTTCTTACAAGTCTGGGAAATGTAAAAATGGGCTTTCCCACTCACATAGGGAATTTCTTAATTAACCCAAGTGTCCACGTGAAGCAGGCTGTGCAACCCTCTGTCTTTCTCCACTCCCAGTAGAGCAGCTGACACAGTTTCTGGTTCCTGAGGTCCTGACTAATTGTCAGTCCCTCCAAGCAGACCTTCACTGAACCTGAGAAGCAGAAAAATTCAGAAGCGAAAGCAAGAAATAAAAGAGCTGTCTGTCGGAAAGAATCCACCTAGAGTCCTAGAGTTATGGTTTCATAACTGAATAAATAACTCCTTGAGCAATAATTTGTTTGCAAGCTGTTAATTAGCAGCATAATTAATTTTTGCAGATTATAAATAACAGAGCACAAAGTGGCATTCCCAGTAGAGCCAGTGAAAAACTACTTAAACCATCTTAAGAACCAAAAATTGTTCACAATGCAACAGACTTAAATGGACACTAGAATCAGGATGGTGCCCCTTTCTTTTTCCTCTGGGTTAAAAGAAAGAAAGAAAAAAACCCAGAAAACTCAACAACCATGAGCTTGTATCTGAAGTCAGAAATTTATTGGCGAAAAGCTGAGTTTCATTAATCATCCTGTTCTGTCTTATACCTGGCATGTCGAGAAGGAAAAAAAAAATCTCTGTTTATCTCTGCTTCAAACAAACAGCCGCATAAGTAGATTATTCCCAACAGAAAGATTTTCCCTACACTCTAATCTCAGAGCAATCATTCACTGCTCTAAATGAGCAGTTACTTAAAATGTTAAGAAGGATGCTAATTAGCTCAAGAAAATCCCTGCCAAGTATTTAATTTTCAGAAAACAAAATGAAGATAGCAAAGGACCCTCACCTTTTACAACCTTCATATCATTGTTTTATTCATATTCACTTGCCTTGAGTGCCTTCCTAGCCTAGTATGTGCCTCATGGGATGCTGGCAGAAGTGGTATGAATAGAAGCATAGCTCTCTAGTTTCAGAAACTTGAAGGTAAGAGTACAGTTAAAGTTTGGGGAGGAAAGTCTTAACCGTATTTACAACCTGATTTTTTTCTAAAAGGACTTAAGGGATTTACCAAAGGACAAAAACAACAACAACAACAAAAAATATCATCAAATGGATCTAATCAAGGCTAGGGTGGATGGATGCTAGAAAGAAACTCAGCTAAGAAAAATGTAACATCAGTCAATAGATGCGGTGGTTGAGCATTGCTTAGTTTTGAGCTTCCCAGTGGTTAAAGTGAGGAGAACAATCTGGAGCTAAAGACCTTGAGTTGTCTGCAGTAAGGACCAGTGAGAAGCCAGAGAGCCTGGTCTATAATCAATGTAACTGGTGGTTATGGCATGGGCTCTGGAACCAGGCAAACCTAAGTTCAAATTGACCTTTTCACCTCCCTGTGCCCCAGGATTCATCTTTAAAGAAACAAAAAACAAATACAACTCTACTTTTAAATAATTTTAGGCTCACATAAAGTTGTAAAAATAGTAGAAAGTTCCATACCCTTCACCCAGCTTCCCCCAATGATATCATCTTACATACAATGATACATGATTAATACCAGGGAATTGGCATTAGTACAACACTGTCAGCCAAAGCTAAGACTGCATTCAGATTTTCACCATGCCAAGGTTTTTGTTTTTTTTTTTGTTTGTTTGTTTGTTTTGTATATGTAACATAACAATAATAATAGCTGCCCACAGGATTTTTGGAAGAACCACATAACATAAAGTATGACACGACGTATTGTTGGCCACATAAGAGGCACTCAATAAATGCTAGCCGCCGCGCTCTTCCTCCTTAATATGTAAGTGAATGAGAAGAGAGTCATTAACCACAGCTGCTACATGATGTTTCCTAGGCACTCAATGTGTCTTGTCTTTTGTTATAAGCCCAGACTTCCATTGAGAAGAGGGCACTTGGTCAGGTACGACAGGGGTTTTACTAGAAAGAAGGTCTATTTAAGAGTGAGAAAATGCAGACTGGCACATTTAATCAGGGTTCTGGTGGTAAAATGGAAAGACTTGAAGCATCTTCATTTCTGTTTCAGACTGGTTTATTTTCTGCTTTCCCAGCCACCCAGAAAGTAAGAACTCCTTTCTCATACCTCTGATATAAAAAGAACAGAATGCCTTATTATAGAGAGTGCTTTCCCAAGACCTGAGCCAATGCTTCAGAGGAACCGGGTATGAGTTTGCAGTTTTATTGTTACCTCATGTGTATTTGAGCATTTCTGCAGCCGTTTGTGCTATACTCTGTTCAATTCCGTTTGATATAGCTAAGCACTTACTATATATATATATGTGTGTGTGTGTGTGTGTGCGTGCATTTCATGGTGCTTGCCAGGCCCTACAGGGGGTGCAATGATGAAAAAGAGACGATTCCTACCCCCAAGGACCTTATAATCTAGGTACACACATTAATATCACTTCCCATTGAATTTGTGTATTGCCAGCTATTTAATTTTGCTCTTTAGGCACAGTAAAGTGACTGTAAAAGAGATATGCACTCTAGCAGGTATTGCTATGAAGCATCTAGTATAAATGGGAGGATGGAAAATCATTTATTCATCTGGTAAACATTTTTCGAGCACCTGCTATGTGCTAGGCAATGTTCCAGGTGTTGGGGGGTGGGGTACAACAATGAACACGACAGACCAGATATCTGTCCTTGTGGACAGATTTCTTTCCCATAGGAGAGAAAGACAGAAAAACAAACAAATGGAAATTGATTGGAGAGTAACTGGTGTGTGTTTGGGGGAGTGGGGATGTCACTTGGAGACTATCATAAGGGAAGGCTGCTCATGGGGGTTAACACTTGATCTGGCAACTAAGAAATGGGGAGGGTGCAATCATGTGATGTTTCGGAAGGTGGGGGAAGCACAGCCGAAAGACCAGCAGATGCAAAGACCCAACCGCAAGCCCTTGCGATATGAGACAGTGTGATTAAAAAGTTTAGCACAACATAGGCATGTAAAAGGTATGTGTTGACTGGCAGACGTGTGCAAGTATGTGGTTTAGAAGGGCAGAGACAAAGGATGGTTTTTAGGGGGTAAGAGTGAGCTTTCCAGAAGACAGTGACATTTAACTTGACTCTGAAGCCCAAATCTTCTGGGTAGATGGAAAAGGGTGGCCTCTACTTGAGAAATGAAATGAATCAAAGCACTTCTGTGAAGGGGCTGATTTGAGAGAATGAGAAGAACGGGTTGGAAGGATGGTGAGGACAATTGTGTAGACTGAGGGAGATAAGTGAATGTCAATTACTATTACTACTAATATTTTATTACTGTAATGGGGATTATTATTAGTGCTCATGACATTTTACTCTTTATAGTAAAATATTTGGTAACATTAAACATTTATTGAAAGCTTACTGTGTGCCAAACCCTGTGCTAAGTACTTTACCTGCATTATTTCATTTTTGTCTATATTTTTTTATAGTTGAAGAAAGTATTGAAGCTCAGAGAAGCTAAGTAACTTGCCCAAGGTCACATAATTAAGTGTCAGAGCCAATATGTAAACTCATGTCTATCTGACTTCAATGGCCAGGTCATAGTATATGAAAATGTATTTATTGAATATGTGTTGTTGAATTTGTTTCCCCAAATCTTTCTCTCTGAGATTCCAGAAGATTAACTTCTGATTAAATGTAATAGAACAGTGAAGGAGTATAGCGTCTATTAGTTAGGTAACTTTAACATCATCATCAGTGGCAATGATGTCATCCCCATCTCTGCCATAATCTTGCCCAGCATCAGTGAGGAGTGATGGGGAGATTAGGTGGTGTCTATTAAAGGACGTAGGTTGTACTGAGCTGCTCATTTCCTTACTTGGTTCCTTTTGTAACAAAGTATGGTGTTTCGCCAAGGTGGGAAAGCACAATACTTCCCATTGCTACAGCATGTGGCCCAGGTGCAACTTTTCTCAGTGCCATGCTATTTGTTCTTATACATATTAAGCTCAGATCATCACCTGAAAAGGCAAGGCTTGGTTCAAAGTCATAATGCTAGAATGGAAGTGGCTTATTAAAGCATCAGGGTACAGATGTCAAGGTTGTGGCTTTCGACAGACTGCCCCCCTGGCCTGGTTAGCATTGCTCAGCCCACAGCCACAGGTGGAACCGGGATCTTCCCATTTTGTCTTATATACCTGTGCTTGGCCAGAACGGACACCACACAAGAGAGTAAGCATTGCGGCACAGTCAGAAGACCTGGATTCTGTCCCTAGATAACATGGGCAAAGCCACAAGCATGATGCCTCAATTGACGTGGTGCAAAAGCACTCAACGACGTGAATTTTTCCTCTCTCTCCAAGCCTCTCCCTGCCTCAACTTCTCTGGCTCTGCTGCATACTTTCTTTGTGCTATCCAATAGGCCATTTTCCCTTCTGAACCTCACGTTCATTATCTCTAGATAAAGGTAACAGTCAGGGATGGCAAATCATGCTCATCTCATATGCCAACTTCAATCCATATTTTGGAGCACTGAGGAGGAGAGAATTTTGAAGCCAAGTCCAGACTCAGAAGGCAAGAGTTTTTTGGTTGGCTGGTGATGTCTTCCATAGTTACAGGCAGGAAGAGTGTTCATGAACATGCAATGTTTTGATCTGGGTTGGTTCCTAAGTTCCTACCATATCTAATGTCTGAGGATGTCTGAACAACCCACCATGTTTGCAGGAATCGAATCTAAACTGCCCTATTGTCATCTTTATATTTAAGAGCAGCATGTTGTTATGGCAGTTTCAGCCATGCAAGGCAGACTGGCATTGACCTAGACTTGGCAGCTGTAGGAGAGAATGGGCCAGGCCCTCAGAGTCATTGCAAACTCCGTTCTCCTGTGACTCTTGTCTTCTTGCCAGCTGCATGGATCACAAAGGTGTGGAAGAACAAATGAGTTCAGATCTGGGCCTCTGCTTGTGTGGGTGATGAGACACCCCCACCATGGTTAAAAGTAGTGAGCAGCAGGGGAGGCACAGAACAAGAGGGTGGATGGTGACCTTTATCAGGCTCTGAGTCACTCCCGCCCTTGGCTCTGAGCTGGGCAGCCCAGCTTTGACTCATTACTAATTAAAGCTGCAGCCTCGTCATCATTTTCAGTTCACATTTTCCATTATATTCTCTTTTTCAGGATGAACAAAACTTAATTTTTTCCACTGGGCTTTATGGGCTCCACGCTCTTGGTCATGCTGCTGGGGGTAGTTGTAGACTTCTGAGCAAATCATCGATCCTCTTCATAATTCTCCATGCCATGTTCCATTGTCTGATGGAAAAGTTTGAAATTATAAAGATCCTCTTAGTGTACTACAGATATTACACCCATGTTTGACATAATATATTCCAGCTTTTCCTAAAATAGTATTTACTTAGTAATTTTGTAGGTGGGCTCTTGTCTTTGTCAAATTAATAAGAAAAAAAACCATAACTCAATAGCAAAAAAGATGGATACCCTATTTAGAGAAGAGATAATCCAAATGGACAATAAGCATATGAAAAGATGCTTGACCTTACTACAAATAAGGAAAAATTCCAAGTAAATATGTAAGGCAAACATTTTAAGTGCATTGTGATCGATGCTGGCGATACTTCAAGGGTAAGGGCGTTCTCACGTGTTGCTGATGGAGATAGAAGTTGTTTCAGCCTTTTGGAAAGCAATCTGGGAATAGCCTTTAAAGCGAAATGCATAGATCTTTTGACTTTGCAATCCTGTTCCTGAGAATCTGACCTATTGGAAAAAAAAAAAGACATTGGTATATAATGATATCTTTATTCTAGCATAGTTTGTAATGTGAGAAAAAGAAAGAAAATAAAGAAAACTGAATGCCATGTAATGAAGGTATGGCTGAATGAAATGTGATATGTCCACACTATCTAATATTTTGCAATTAATAAAAATAATGAGTTCTATTTGTATCATTTAACTTAGAGAGAGTTCTATGTCTTGTTCGATGAAAAAAGCTAGTTACAGAGGTAAGTATAGAGTATGGTATCATTTTTATCACAACAAGAAACAACAAGAACAATATAACTCTAAATATGTATACTGATGCAGAAATATGTATTTGTTTGACCATGAAGAGATGTATGGAAACAAAAACAGGTGTTAAGAAGTGGATGAGGGAATGAAAAGTGAGGAGAGAAAGGGAAGGGAAGGGAGGTGCAAACAAAGTAAAATTATAGAATAAAATGAAAACTGTTACAATAAAATAACATATATAATAGGACCCCATTTAGGAAAAATTAAATGCATATATTATGAAAGCATGATCATAAAAATGTCAACTCCGATTATCTCCGAATGGTGGGATTTCAGATAACATTTACAATTTCTTTGTACTGTTAGATTTTTTTCATGATGTGGTCAAATAGGGTCATTAGAATTGGTCTCTCTTTTTCCATCTTTGAATTTTGCTGTGTGTTGCCTTCATTCTCAGTCAGTTTCTCCTCAAGTGATCCTAATATGGCCTCAGACAGTCCAGCTCTGAGGAGACTGTCACCCGGTGCAGGAGTACCTTGTTCATAATAGTTTGAAATAGAAAATCCTGAGCACAGAAAATCCTGAGCACATTCTCATTGGTCTGCCTTTTGATCTCATTCCACTCCTGAGCCAATTACAGTCGCCAAGAACATAGAATATGCTGGCTAGCCAGGTTTGGGTCACATGCCTAAACCACATGGACTGAGAGTGACAGAGGACAGTTTCCAAAAGGAAAAATCAATGTGCTCTTTCCAGAGTATGGGTTAAACTACAGTAGGCTCTTCTCAGAATAATTCCATTCTATGGGGGAGAATGAGATAGTTGAGCTACAGCATGAAATACCATGGTGAGGAAAATGAATACTTATGAGAAAAGATGGGAGGAGCACCTAGAATTTGGTGGAGTGGAAAGGAGAGGAGATAAACCTTTCCAGAGAAAGAGATAGTTAAGCTTAAAGTTTCTATTTGAATGTTTACCTTTCATCATATATTGATCATTTATTGATTTAGTTGCAGACAATAGAATCCACTCCAAAATATTGTATGGTAATGTGTAGCTTATTTAAGATCTGGGAGACCTGGGAAACCAGGCTTGAATGTTACACACTGGGAGAAATTCTCTACCCTGCCAAATAGTTGTTGGGGTTGGTCTGGTGGTTCATTCCTTTATGAGGATTTGAGCCTTGGTGGGATCACCAATTTGGTGTTTCTACTATCTTCCATTACTTTTTATCACTGGGCATGGCAGCAGTAGGAACCTTTGGTTCCCCTTTTAGTTCTCCTCACTCCCATGGATATAGGCAGGAAGAGTGTTCATGGACATCCTATGTCTTGACCTGATTGGTTTCCAGGTTCTGGTTATGGGGTAAAAGGCCTTCTTTCTCCTTCATAGCCAAGACTGATTACACTAGCCTACAGATTTTATTCTGAGGAGCATGAAGTAGCCAGTGGCAAGTCTCCCCTTCATAGTCAATGAAACGGTTGTATCCACTGTAGGAGAAAGCATCTTCCCCTGACTATTAGGGCCTCTTAGCCACAAAGTTCCAGAGTTGTAGAAATATAAAGGAAGGATTTTTCAAGTTATTCATTAGGTGTGAAAGTGGGTGAAGCTAATCCTACCCATTGTTTCTTGCTCTCATGTGTTCTGGCTATGAGAGAAATGGCACATAGCATTGGTCCCTGGTTTGTTTAGAACATATATGATGTCCTGTAGAAGAGCTATCAAATCTCTTAAGATGTTGCCTCAAACAGTGGACATAATGCCTGGTACTTCTGTAGACCACTCTATTATTATATGACAACTATTTCTGGGAGATGGAGTATATAGAAACACCAGTAAATACCCTGGGCATTAGATATTGCCTTACTGCTTTTGCTGTAAAATTAAGAGGCAGTATTGTGTGTGATACTAAGTGAACAGAGCATTTAGTAATTCTATGCTTGGTGGGGCTTGCAAAGATATGATGAACAAGGAACAAAAATGCCATATAGAATAAGTGTCTATTCCAGTAAGGACAGATTTCTGTCCCTTCATGAAGGAAGTGATCTAATGAAACCAATTGTCACCAGGTGACATCCTGGACTCTCAGACAATGCAACAATGACTACATTGTCCATGAGTCTATTCACCAGAGTTTCTGGAAAGAGCTTGACAGTCCTCCCCAGGGGTCATGATTTGTCCACATGATACTAAGAAGCTCCTACACAATAGGGCCATTTGTTGAGCATACATATGGGACACAATTATTCCCAAATTCTGGGCCCATTTAGATATGCCCTTCTTTCTTTCAAAATCCTTTTGTTACTAATCCTCTAATCTTATTCTTTCTAAATACCAGACTATCTGGCTAAACCCTAAGGTCTTGTCCATAAATTGGTAAAGATATATGTGTGGGTGTGTGTATATATATATATATATATATATATATATATATATGTCAAGCTTTCCCTCCTTTCCTGCAAAATGGAGCTTGCATCATGAGACTGAATGCTTAAAATTCTACCCAATAGAAAGCTCTCCCTTTCTCCATTGTCCTTCAAGGCCATTCTTGAGTGGGGCTGAAATGGCACAATAATCCATTTCTCACTGGCACCATAAATCAGGATTGATTTTTCTCCTCAGTTGACAGATCACAGGGACTCCCCATAGACACAGAACTACAATGTGACAGGAGTAAGTGAACAAATTACTTAAGTTTTAAGGATCTGCTCAAACCCACCTCTGCTTGAGGTTGGAGTGCTATGGCTTGGTGGATCAAACAATATCCAGTTTATGATTGTCAGGTCAGTTTGTAGGTTTCTTGGTACTTGGAGAAGCAGCTATTTCCTAAAATAAGAACAGCTACTTTCTGAAAAGACCATGGCATTGCTACCAATTCCTAAGGGCTTCATCTGTGATTCTCCTGATATATCTTGCATCAAATCCCATACAGAATCTGGATCAACCCCAAATCAAACATCATTGTATCTGTGCGATCATAAAAGCCAATTGGCTGAGGTGGACCATCTGGAGAGCCTTCTCTTTCTCTGGATTCTCAAGTTGACATCCTTATGGATTACTTAATAACACGTATGGTATTTTCTGCTAATTGGGATAGAGAAACATACATTAGATAGGTCAATATCTGCACACTAGGTGCCAGGAGCTGTATTGATTTGCTCTACTAAATAGACTACACCTGGAACAGTGGTTGCAATTGAATTCAACACCTGATTAAGCTTAAAATAATCCACTGTTATTTTTCCAAGATCCATCCATCTTCTGTACAGATTAAACAGGCAAGTTCAATGGGTTGATCTTTCAAGGCATTGCTGGTGGCACTAATCTTTGCATTATCCCTAGGATCAGTATTGTTTTAGTTTTATTATTTTTGTATGCAGGCCAGTTGGACTTTACTGAGCTGTTCATTTACTTGATGTCCAAAGGAACCCAGGATCATTGAATCACTGCCAGAGATCCCAAAGGATTAAACTTTGCTACCTTCCACTTTATCATTCTCCCATAAGACCTCTCATCTCACAGACCAGGTTGTTCTGAGAATATCCCTACTATGAACCCAGGACTGTGGAAATAACCAAGAAGGGTGAATGGATCACTGAACCCACTGTGAAATGGCTCAGGATTAAACTCTATCAGCCCCACTCTGACCTTCAGTCCACAATTGTGTTATGAGTCCCCAGGAATTAGTGGGAATTTAGAGTAATTTAGTCCAATGATGTGACAAAGATCTATATAGCTACCTTTTCCCCACAGTTTCCTTAGGAGAACACTAGGAAGATTTGTAATACCCACTTGTGTTATTATTGTAGGATCCTTCCTCAAGTGTGCTGAAATTCTCTTTTATTCAAAGGATTCTGTTTCTACAAATAAATTCACTTCTCAGAATTAGGTCAGAACCATGATCTTCTGTCATGCTGATTCAAGTCAAACTTCTATTTACCAGATCTAAAGTTTTTTGGTTATGTAAATCAAGTTGGACTTTACTGAGCTGTTCATTTACTTGATGTCCAAAGGAACCCAGGATCATTGAATCACTGCCAGAGATCCCAAAGGATTAAACTTTGCTACCTTTTGTGAAAATTGCTCTGTTGGTGGTACCATCCTGGGATCCCACTGTCCCCATTGAAATCAGAAAGCCCATTTCAATGACAGCACCTTGTATCTTCACTTCTAGTTTATAGGGTACAACCACTAAAGTGTGTTTCAAGGAATATTCTGCTCTTCTCATCAGTATTTCTCAATGCTTCAGTAAAGGGAATGTTTTCTGACCCTTGCAAGGGTTAGTGAATATACTGAATATAACAAACTTACTCCAACATTCCTTCTCTCTACACCACTGGAGTCCTCCTACTGTATTAAACCAAAGGATTACATGAATATAAACAGTATTTATAGTTGGTCCCCACTGGAAAAGATTTCTATCAGCCATTTAGAATCACTCCCAGCTGATTTCAGAATCTAAGAAATAAAGCTATACCAGTAAATTTTGTGTCATTCAAAATTATGTTACTTCCTCTTTGATCTATGATCTTTGGACATGTTTCCCATGCTTTTTTGACTTAATTTAGCAAAATCTTGTAATTCGTTGAGTGTACCTTCTCTTTTCAGACTTTAGGCTATAGCTGATGCTCCAGGGCATGCTGAGATATGATTCTAGGTTTAGGCTTGGAGGTTATGGGAGGTCGTACATTGAGGCTAGAGAAGAATTACTATTCCTGTTAGGGTAGCTTCCTTAGATGAGATCGTTATCAGTTGTCCTAGCAGGGTGGGCCAGCTTCTTCAGACAGGGAAAGAGGGGCTGCTTATGTTGGCAATAGAAACCCAATCAAATTTGAGAGTTTAGAGGTCTTCAGAATCCTTCAAATCTCCCCAAATATCACCATTCTTATACACTACATTTCAATCAGTTCTTTAGCTGGTATACAAAATATCAAATGATACTATTTATTTGAGATCAAATGATACTGTTTATTCTATCTATGTAAAATTGCAAGCAATCCATGTAATTAGACTTGGTATGTTATATTTTGGGTACACCAGCCCTGTGGCTACAAAAATATGAGATTCTTTTAAATTAGTCATAGAAACGCTGTGGTTCTCTAGTTAAGCCTTGAATAGAGACTTTAAATTTTGACCATGTCATTTTACTTTATTAAGCTTGCCAGTGCAGTTAGAAATAACCAACTATTTTAATTTTCTAATACTATATAACAAACCAGCATAAAACTTAGTGGCTTAAAACAATAACCAGTTATCATCTCCCAGTTCTGTAGGTTACTGGGATTAGTAGTGATTGCTGGGACTGAATTCACCTGGAGGGTCACCAGGGGCAGGGGCATCCAAGATAGATGACCAAAATGGCTGGGAGTTGATACTGGCTGTTAGTTAAAAGCTCAGCTGGGATTACTGGCTAAGGCTACCTTGGTTCTACACCTCATAAGCTCTCCACATTGCATGGGGTTTCTCATAGCATAGTGGCTGGGCTCCAGAAGGGAATGTTCCAAGAGGCAAGGGCAGACATTGCAGATCTTACTTCCTGGCCTCTGAGATTATACAGAAATAATTTTGTTACATTGTAGTCATTGTATCAAGTAACAGGGGTATCCCAGGTTAAAAGGAGGGGGAAACAGATTGAGGAGTGATAAAGAATTTGTGACCATATTTAATCCACTACAACAATCCACTTCACATCTTTTCATTCCTGTGCCTTGTAACAGTCTGTAGTTGCAGCCACTCAGTCCTCTAACACCATACAGGAGTTCCATCTTCAAATGCCAACTGGATCTAATTGACTTCAAACTCAACAAGGTCCTATATTCCTGTATTCCCATTTTCTTGAAGATTGATTGCCTATCATAATTTGCTATATCACTCAGAATTCTTAGTTATAGACAAAATAATCTACACTAGATAGTTTAAGCAGAAAAGGATTTGTTTTAGATTATTAAGTCACTTTAAAGAATTTCTAGATTCTTTTTGTTTTAGGCTTTCTTGGATCTGTTATTATTTTTTTTAAGGTTCCTTTTTTTTTCCCTTTCTTTCCTTTCCTTATTTTACTTGCTAAAACCCAGTACATCATCTGCAGAGGGCAGGCTGCAGGGTGATTGACTGATGAACACTGGCAGCCTGAGACGCTCTTTAGGGGCCTAAGAGGGAAGGCTGTTTTTTTGTTGTTGTTTGTTTGTTTTAAGTTACTGCCTTTCTGTTTCTTGTTCGTGGTGTTTCCCCTTTCTTTGTTTTCCCCTCTTTTTTTCTTTTACTGATTTATTCTACCTACGTTGTTTCTTTTCTTTCCTCCATTTATCTATCTTTTGTTTTCTCTTGTTTTTCTTTCATCCCACCTCATTTTGTTTGGTCTTCAGTTATTTTGTTTTTATTTCTCTCTCACTCTTTTTTTTTCTGTTTTCATTCTTTCTTTACTTTTTCTTTTCTTTCTTTTTTCTTTTCCTCTGTTCTCATCATTCTGTCCTCTTAATTCATTCTATATATTTTTTCTCTATTTTGTTTCTCATTTTATTTTTTTCTATTCCATTTCTTCATTCTTATTCCTCTGTACTTCTTATGATTTTTTACTCATGCTAATTATTTATTTTCCTAGGTCTTGGATGGCTCCTTTTCTACTTTTTTATATTATTACTACTATTCTTCTTTTTTTCCCTTATCTCTTTCCTTTTCTCTGGTCCTATTTTTTTTTCCCCCAAAGGAACATAGACAACAGCAAGGAAATAAAATAAGGAGACTGGAGACTGTGTGGTGTGTCAGGCTGTGACTAGTGGGACATGCCTTCATAGCTTTTTTCATCTCCAGGTGGTAGTCTCTAGTTTCTAGGCCTACATCCCACCAACTTAAGTCCAGTAGAAAGAAAGCCTCTCTCAATAACCCTATATTTCCCAATAGGCCCATGAAATCTCAAAATTGAGTTCCCTTGGACTGATTTAGGCCCTTTCTTTCTTTTTTTTTTTAAACATTTTTTTTTTTTTTAAAGATACTTAGATTACATAAAATGCTACATAGAAAATATAAGGGATTCCCATATCCCATATGCCCCACTCCCCACACCTCCCACTTTTCCCCACATTAACAACTTCTTTCATTAGTGTGGTACATTCATTGCAATCGATGAACACATTTTGGAGCATTGCCACTAAGCCTGGATTATACTTTACATTGTAGTTTTCTCTTCCACTCAATTCTGTAGATTATGGCAGGATATATAATGGCCCGTATCTGTCATTGCAATGGCATTCAGGACAATTCCAAGTCCTGAAAATGCCTAGGACCTTTCTTGAACAAACAATTAGGGGGGTGGGAAAATTGCAATTTTTTATGGAGCCTAGTGTGAGCCAAACCTCCACCTCCATTCATCAATGAGACTGAACAAGGCAATGTGAGTTGGAACTAGTCAGCACTTCACTTTCCTTCAACTCCTAGTGCCAATGTGGTCTAGTGGAGAGCTGAACCTCCACATTCATCTAGTAGCAAGGGGACTGAATGAGGCATTATAAAGCAGGATTAGTCATATTCTAGTTTTTGCCCCCCTCTTGTAGTCTCAGCAGAACCTATTAGGGACCTGAGTTTCTACCTCACATGGCATCAACAGGGTGGAATGAAATGGTGGGAGGTGGAGCTAGCTGACACTCCACTCTTCTCCCCTCCCCTGTAAGGACCAACAAGGAGCCGAACTTCTGCCTCTACCACACAGCCACAAAGTGGTGTGTCAGCCTCCTGCCTCTCCCATCAACGCACATTAGTGGGATGAACAGGGAAGTGAACTTACAACTTCAAGTGTAGACAGTGAGTTGGTTCATGTCAGCATCCCACTTTTGCTGGTAAATGTCCCCAAGGTAAAGAGGGAGCTAAACTTCCAGCCCATCAATCACAAGTAGAGTTATTGCTCTGCTTTTTTGGGATGGTGTTGGTGGGGGCCAGCAGGAAGCTGAATATACACAATCACTTGGCACTCACACTATACTGCAACAGGAGGACTTCTGCTCCAAAAAAAAAAAAAAAAAAAAAAAAAAAGATTAAATAGAATCCAAAGTCTCATACTATAATATCCAGGATAAAATTGGAAATAATTTGTTGTACCAAAAAAATAAATCTTAAAAAAAAAAGTGGAAAAAAAAAAAAAAACAGAAAAAAAAATCACAATTGGAATGACCAAAGACAATCAACAGATGCTAATACCAAGATATTGGAATGATCTGACAAGAATTTTGGAGCAACAATCTTAAAAGTATTTCAAAAATCAATTATGGATTCTCTTGAAACAAATTAGAAAAAATAAAAAATCTCAGAAAAAAAGAAGTTATTAAAAAGAACCAAGTGGAAATTATAAACTGAAAAATAAAATAACAAAACACTCACTTGAGCTCAGTGATAGAGTTGGGCTGACAGAGGATAGAATCAGTGAACTTGAGAACAAGCAATAGAATTTAGCAATAGAAAAAAGATGAAAGAAAAATTAATGAAGTCTCAGGAATGAAGTCTTAGGAATTTTTCTTTTAACAAAAGAGCTAATATTTGTGTCAGCAGAGTCCCAGAAGGAGAAGATAGAGAGAGTGGAACTGAAAACATATTTGAAAAACAATGGATGAAAACTCTTTATATTTGGAAAAAAATCACAAACCTAAATATTCAATACTGAACTAACTCCTAATAGGATATATACAAAGAAGTTACACCAAGACATACCATAATTAAACTTCTGAAAATTAAAGGCAAAGAAAATATCTTGAAGGAGGCCAGAAAGAAGCAAGGAACATCAATTATAGAGGAACACCAATTCATAGAACAATAAATTTCTCATCTGAAATCATGGAGGCAAGAAGGAAGTGACACAATAATTTCAAGTACTGAAAGAAAATAGCTGTCAACCATGAATTCTATATCCTAGAAATTATAATACTGAGTGAAGGGGATGGGAATTTATACACAGAAAAATCTGTTAACAATAGAGGGAAGAATGAATACAGAAAGAATATAAGTGGTAAAGTTGTTTTTCATTTCAACTAAAATATTTTTCCTTTTTCACTTTTGTGATTATTGTTTCTGTATTCTTTTAGAAGGAATATTGGATGTCCTTTAACACTGACCAATACCAAATATTTCACTTGAAACAGTGAAACAATTTATGTTTCACTTCCCTGTGTGTGGAATTGCCTTCTTTGATACCACTAGGGAAGAATTTTTGACCCCAACTAAATTAGGAATGTGTGTATCTCCTTGGGGCACCATAGGAAGCATTTTTTAAAAATCCTTTTTTTTTTTTTTTATAGATTTTATTTATTTATTCATTTACTCCCCCCTTGCTGCTTGTGCTCGTTGGGTCAGCTAACCACGCCGTGTGGGCGGGCTTGCCTTCACCAGGAGGCCCCGGGAACCGAACCCGAGGCCTCCCATATGGTAAACGGGAGCCCTACTGATTGAGCCACAGCCGCTTCCCTAAAAAATCCTTGAACTGTTTTTGCTTTAGCCTTCTAGGATTGCCCCATCAGACCAAGTTTCTATGAAAAAGAGATGGATTAGATTGGGTGAGTTACTCATAATGATGACACCAAATTCCTATCTAGATTAGCTCTTTGCAACTCAATAAGAGTAGGTATGTAGTAACTGAAGATACAAAAAAAGAAAAAAAGTTGGTTCTTCTGCTATTCCCCCCCCCCCCGCCCCCCGTGCAAGAAACTTAACAGTTGGGGCCTGTAGGGAGGAAGGCAGACCATCTCACAGAGCCTCAGATAATGGAAGGAGGAAGTAAAGGGAGCATAATAGATGGGTAAGACTGGTGGCTCTGCCTTTTGAAAAAATAAATAAAATTGCTCAATCAATATCTGGATTCTGTTACTCGAAGTTTCTAAAGCACTTACATTTTACTTAAGAATTCTTATCACTTTTAATATTCCTCATAGTCCTTAAGTAGATTTGCTCTATATGATTGTACCCATTCCTCAGGTGAGAAGATCATTGCACAGAATTTACATGGCACAATTAGGTCTGGCATCTAGAATATGAAGCTATTTTAGTACCTTATCTACCGTACCATAGCCTTTTGCTATAGACTTAAATCTTGTAACTTAATTGATGTCCCTCTTTCTGGTCCCTGGCCAGCAAGGGTACAGCAAATAGGCTTTGTAACACAGTGGTGAGGAGTTAGTTCTGTCATGACTAAATGGATCTTGCAAAGAATCATTGAAGAGAGGCCCTTTTCACTCAGGAAACCACAGCTTGAAGGCTCAAAGCTGTGAAAGATAAATTAACCTTCTCTCGGACTTCATCCAACTGCCAAGCAAACTGGAAGTAATTATTTTATGTGGGATGCTTATTGCCATTACAGTGGCATGGACTTGATTTCACCATTTAGCAGACCCATCTGTTCTTTCCTTGGCAGGCTCTCTGATCACATCTCACCTGGGGCCCTGGCATTCTCAGGCCTTGATTGCAGGGCATGTCTGAGGCTAAGATGTGGGGAATATATACATATAGAGAGAAGACCTGAATCCCACCTCCAATCAAGTTTCAGCTGGGGAGATGGAAATAAGAGTGAAATAATAAATATCCATAAGAGGCATGAAAGCACCAAAATATTTTATCAAATAGTACATATTCCAAAAAATTGTTTGCAATAATTCACTGGAGTTACAGCGCAGGCCCTGTTCTACCACTTGCTAACTCTCTGATCTTGGGCAAGTTACAAAACACTATGTGCCTCAATTTTCTCAATTATAAAATGGGCATAATAGCACTTAGCTCACTCAGCATTAAATGAGTATGGCATAAAGTGCTTAGCACATCATAAGCACTCAGCAAATATTAGTTCTTATGACAGAGTTAAGAAGAGGGAGAGAGCCTAGGGGTGGTCAAAAAACCCTTTCTTTCATTTGGAAACACTGCTTTGCCTTTTCTGCTGCACTCCCACCCCATTTTGCAGTTCTGACTTCTCACTTGGCCACAGGTGATTGATCTAAGTGTAAGCACCCAACCAAGAAAGAGTCAGAGTTATTTCAGAAATGTAGACCTGGGAAAGCCATTATCCTCCTGGTGACTGAGACTTTAAGAAGTAAAACTTGGGAGAAATATTGATGGATGAGTTTCCTGCTAGATGGATGAGAGAAGGCAGGTTGAGAAAGGATTCGAGGACCTGCTAAGGTTGTTGGTTCTCCAAGTGGTTAAAAAAATGGGGACAGGTGGGGAGCATTGGTAGGTGTTTTTGAGCAGAGGCCTGGAACCTACAAATCAGTGTTTTAGAAAGGATTGGATCTCCTCACTTAGACTCAGGGAATCTGTTTCCTAGATGATACCTGCTTTTCAATGGTGCTGAAAAGTTAGCATTGACAGCAGATGCTGCACACAAAGTTTGTATCCAGGGTTTAGTAACATTAGTAGTCTTTAGCTTCTAGTGTGGTGACAATATTGTTCCTTTATAGAGAAGTTTCCGCAGTCCTGGCTAGGTTTTAACTACCCTTCTAATTGCCCAAATCTAATTTTTCAGATCAGAAAATTGCATCTCATTTCCTTATGGAGGGAAATTGCCAACACTTTCTATTTACATCAGAAGTCGTTTGGTGTCCAGTACCACATGGCAGCAAGAAATGATGAGCACATATGAACTCTTACTTACGTTCTTACTGCGACTGTTCTGTTGCCATGATGAGGAATACACATTAAAAGCATCCATACATCTTCATAAGCAACAAGCCAGAAGTGACAAATGACATGCCACTGTGTTCCTGGAATTCAGATTTCTGAAAGAGACCTTAAAGAGGTAGAAACAGTTCTCCATTCTTCTGGCTTTTATGTGTATGGGAGCCCAGATGTTATAATAAGCCTTGGGTTCAACACCATTTTTCTATCTCCCTCCTAACACTATTGGGAAAATTAGATCAAGGAAAGCATCAGTAAAGGGCCTGGCTCAGAGTAAATGCTCAATAAATGATAGGAATTAGTATTAGTTTTAGTGATAGTTTTCCAGTATATGCTAATTTTATCTTTTTATCTAGATTACCCTTAAGGGATGATAACGTGTTGGCATCTGCTAAGGTCTTGGATTATTTATCCTGCCCCATCCACTTCATTTCTTCCTTTTCTGCATGTTTTATTATTGTGAGGTGTTTTTTTTTTTTTTTTGTTTTGTTTTGTTTTTTTGGTGTGTGTACAATTTGATGAGTTTTACCATATCTATAGATTCATGTAACCACTACCACAATCAAAATTCCATTTTTTCTAGATATTCCAGTATGAGGTTGAATAGAAGTGGTCAGAGCAGACACCCTTGTCTTGTTTCTGATCTCAGAGGGAAAACTTTTAGTCCTTCACTATTAAGTGTGAAGTTAGCTGTGGATTTGGTCTTGATCTTTTCTTTGTGGGATGGTTTTTAATTATGAATTCAAATCTTCTTACTTGTTATAGGTCAATTCATATTTTATATTTCTTCTTGAGTCATTTTTGGTAGTTTGTGTCCTTCTACATATTTGATCATTTCATTTAATTTATATAATTTGTTGGCATATAATATTAATATTATTCCTTTATAATCTTTTTATTTCTGCAAAATAGTTAACAATGTCCTCTCTTTCATTCATAATTTTAGTAATTTGAGACTTCTTTCTCTTTTTTTGGTCAATATAGTAAAAGTTTGCCAATTTGTTTGATATTTCCAAAGAAGCAACTTTTGGTTTTGTTCATTTTCTGTATTTTCTTTATTTCTACTGTAATGTTTATTATTTCCTTCCTTCTGCTTGCTTTAAGCTTTATTTACTCTTCTTTATCCAGTTAATTAAGGTGAAAAATTAGGTACTGATTTGAGATATTTCTTTTTTAATAAAGGCTCTTAAAGTTATAAGTTTCCCTCTAAGCACTGCTTTAGTTTCATCCCAGAAGTTTTGGTGTGCTTGTTTTCACCTCACTTTCTTGTTTTCTAATTTTTCTTGTATTTCTTCTTTGATCCATTGGTTAGTTTGGGAAGGTGTTTAAATTCCATATATTTGTGAATTTTTCTAATTTTCTTCTGTTATCGATGTCTAATTTCATTCTATTTTGGTCAGAAAATATACTTTGCATTATTTCAATCCTTTTAAATTTATGGAGACTTGATTTATGGCCTAACCTATGGCCTAGCCTGGAAAATGTTCCAGGTGTACTTAAGGAGATTGTGTATTCTGCTGTTTTGTATTGAGTGTTCTATAGATGTCTGTTCGGTCCAATTGCTTTGTAATATTTGTCAAGTTATGTATTTCCTTTTTGGTCTTCTATCTAGTTGTGTTATACATTATTGAAAATTAGGTATTGACTTCTCCAACTATTATCGTTTAATTGTCTATTTCTCCTTTAATGCCATCAGTTTTTGCTTTATGTATTTGAGACTCTATTGGTAGAGTCATAAACAGTTGATTCTCTTTATTTGTGATGATTATGGTCCATAAATTCCCTGTGAACTCTGGATTAGCAAATACCATAACAGCCTTGCTTGTCCTCACCTTAGAAATCTTCACCAGTCCATACATGCCTGTCAATGACTGTGATAACACTGCCACAGTAAACAGTGCCTTAAACAGTGGGGCTTCTGAGGGCTCTAACGACATCTAGACACTATAAGCAGGGCAGACAATCTCAGGAATTTGGCACCCTGAAAGAAGGCCTTGCTTTGGAATATATGCTCCCCAATGTAACAGAGTTAGTTATAATTTCCTGACACATGGCTCATCTGCCCCCTTTATTTGAAGCTATAATTAAGACTATACTTATTAATTATATGTCTCAGAGACTTAAGTCTTCAGTCTGTTCGTATGACAGTTGAGCCCTGAATCTCAGCAGAGTTGTAACACCTACTCTCTGGTTCACTGGACTTGACCCAGACAACTAACAAAAGGATGATGATGGACAATGCCCATCCTCAAAACAGAGAGTATAACTGCAAGCAAGACAAGTTTCATCCATCTGCCCCATGGGATCTAAGCCCCCTCTCAATCAGAAACAGTGGGTATCACCATACCAAAATCCTCAAGACTGGGGAATGAACAATGGACTAAAGTAGACTTTTCATTATTTTATTATAGACTTACTATTATTCTAGCAATGGAAGAACTTATATCAATAATGTGAAGGCAGTGTCCACCAGAGGTTCTGAGGGGAGTGAGAGGGAAGAATAGGTATAATAAGGGGGTGTTTTTGGGACACTGGAATTATCCTGCATCACATTGAAATGATGGGTGCAGGTCAGTACACATTTTGTCAAAACCTATAAAATTGTGTGGGGCAAAGTGTAAACTATAATGTAAACTACAGTCCATGATTAGTAGTAATGCTTCAATATGTGTTCATAGATTGTAACAAATGTACCACACTAATGAAAGATGTTGTTAATGTTGGAAAGTGTGGGAGAGGGAGGGGGTATATGGGAATCACCTATATTTTTGATGTAACATATATATAATCTAAAGCTTCTTTTAAAAAAATATAGATGAATTTGGAAATATGTAATCTGTAAATAATGAGTATTGGCTGTACATTTATAATTGCTGCATCTTCTTGATAGAGTGGCTCTTTTATTGTTAAAAGTCCCTTTTTGTCTCTAGTATCAATTTTTGTCTTAAGGTTTATTTTGTCTGTTAATATAGAGACTCCAGCTCTCTTTTGATTACAGTTTGCATCATTTTTTTTCCCATCCTTTTATTTTCAACCTAGTTGTGCCTTTAAATCTAAAGTGTGTCTCTTGTAGTCTTGTAGATAGCATATCGTTGGATCATTAAAAAAAAAATCCACTCTGCCAATCTCTTCCTTTTTAATTGGAGTGTTTAATCTATTCACATTTAATGTAACTACTGATAAGGTAGAATTTACATCTTACTATTTCCTTTATATATCTTAAGTCTTATTTTCATCCTCTATTCTTGCATTACTGCCTTCTTTTGTGTTAATATTTTCTAGTGTACCATTTTGAATCTCTTCTTGTTTGTTTTGCTATATTTTAAAATTTATTTTCTTGCTGTATGCCCTGGTAATTTTTATAAGGCAGGTCTATGAGTGACAATTTCTCTCAGTTTTTGTTTATCTAGGAAAGTATTTATTATTCCTTCCTTTCTAAAGTATAGTTTTGCTGGATATGGAATTCCTAGTTCACAGTCATTTTCTTTCAAAATTTTATCCTACTTAGAGACAGAAAGGAGAAGAAAGAATATTTGAAGAAATAATATCGGAGAACTTCCAAAATTTGATGAAAAACAGTGATCTACACATCCAAGACACTCAACAAATTTCAAGCAGGATACACTCAAAGAAATCCACAATTAGACACATCATAATAAAACTGTCAAAAGACAAGACAAAAAGAACCTTGAAAACAGAAAAGAAGTAGCTCTGCATATCAAAGAGATATTAAAAAGAAAAAATGAACGGCCCATTTTTCATTAGAAACCATGGAGGCTAGATGGTAGTGGGATGGCATATTCAAAGTGATACCTTCTTTAATGTTCATTTATGTTTTTCACTAAATTTTGGAGTTTTTCAGTCATTTCTTCAAAAAAATTTCTTTACAACCCTCTTTGTCATCTCCTTCTTGGATACTGGTGACATGAATGGTAGCCCTTTTGACATTGTCCCACAGTTCTCTGCAACATTGTTCATCTCCACCCCCCAATATTTTATCTCTCTCGTATAGATTTGGTGTTTCTATTGATCTATCTTCAAGTTCACTGACTCTTTATTATGTCCATTCTGCTCTTGAGCCCATCCAGTGAATTTTTTATTTCAATTATTGTTCAGTTCCAGTGTTTCTACTTAGTTCTTTAAAAAAGAATAGCTTTTTGGTCTTCTAGAGCTTTTAAATATCCTTCATATCTTTTATTTCTCTGCTGAAACTTTCTGTCTTTGTGTTTGTTTTAAAATTATTCACTCTTACTTCTTAGAGCATGGATGTAATAGCTGCTTTAAAGCCTATGTTTAATAAGTCCAACATCTCTGTCATCTCTGAGTTGGTGTCTTTGATTGTCTTTTCCCTTTCCAGATATAGAAATTTTCCTGTTTTTTTTTTTGTATGTCAATTAATTTTGAATTGTATCCAGTATTATTCTAATATTAGGTTATGACACTATTCCTCTTACTGAAATCATATGAAGAATGTTTGTTTATTATGTTCAGGTTACAAGCTCCTACTTGCCTTCTCTGAGCTATTGTTCCAATGTCAGCTCAGTTTTCAAAGACTTTTTAGAAGTATTTTGATCTATTCCATGTGTGTGCCATGGTGCCAGTTTTGTACCTGGGCATTGGCCTATCTTATATTTCAGTTCTTAAAGTCTTTAGTATGCTGTTTGGGGGGAGATCCAAGTGTGCATAGCTCAGGGGTGAGTACTGGAGGGTATATACAACTTTACAACATCAATCTCTTGAGCTCTTTTACTCTGTGACCCCCTCAGACACTATCCTGTTCACCAGAATCTTTTTTCCTGGTCTTCTGGCTAGAAATCTGTGGATTAATTTCTCTTTTCTGCCATGCCCCTGGGGCTAAGTGGAGAGAGTATATATACAGAAAAAGAGCAATGGAACGCCCTCTTTGGGGCGCCCTCTTTGGGGCTGCCAGACGTCATCGGTCCCTGGAGCTTGCTGGCGCTCTGGGCCCTTCAAGTCCCTCCCAGTCAGGGGGCGCGGTGGCAGCTGCGGCCTTGAGAGCTCTGGGGTGTTTTTGGACCTGGGCCACGCTGACCCATGCATGTGTTCAGGCCATGACGCTGCCCGGGAATCCAGGAGTGCAGTGAGGGACGGATTATCTGGCCCAGGGTGCGTTTGGGCGATGGAGCAAGCGCGCACAGCCTGCGCCTTGGGACCCCGGCTCAGCGTTCCTGGCCCCGCGGTAGCGGATGAAAATGGAGATAGACAAAGAGAGAAACCCACAAAAGTGGAGAGGAAGCCAGAGGGACCCAGAAGCTGAAAGCAACAAAACAGCAGAAAAAGGATCACCAGCAGCTGCACTTTCAGGGAGAAAGCATTGCCTCATGATGCCTTGATTTGGACATTTTTATCAGCCCCAAAACTGTAACCTTGCAACCTAATAAATCTCCATTGTAAAAGCCAAAAAAAAAAAAAAAAAAAAAAAAAAAAAAGAGCAATGGGCATTAACACCATGGTGTTGGGGCCAGTTTCTCTGGTTAGAAAGAAGGTGTCCCTTGCCTCTGGTTTTAGGCACCTGTCCAGCCTCTGCTGCCTTCACCACCACAAACACCACCACCGTAGGATTGTCTGGGGCCTGGAGTAAGAGCAAATGGATACAGGGTAGGAGAAAACTTGATTTTCCTCATTCTCTCTTATCTAGAGATTTCCCCCCTTCCTCATTCGTTGGATGAGAAATCGAGCTCTCTTGGAGACTTTATGTCTGTTCTCCTATGCAATTCTGGATTTCAGGCTGCCTTTGAATCTAGGCAGGAGATATTGGAGGGAGGGTGGGGAGGGAGATCACTCCCAGTATAGTGGTGCTTAGAGTACTGGTTTCCTTTCCTGATCTACTTACTGCCATTCACTTTTCAGTCACCACTAGCTGCTCCATGCGTTTTGTTCAGTGTCTTTAGTTTAGCTGAATGGGAGAGACAATGGAATGTGCTTACTCTATTTTGAACATAACTAACCCCTTTTCTCTGTTTGTTTGTTTTTTTTCAGAGGAAAAAATCTTTTGAGGTTTTAGCTAAGTTCTGGTGCTTTATTCAATTGCGAAAATAAAGAATGATGGCAAAGAGCACGGGCTCTGGAGCCATATGCTTAGGTTCAAATCTTGGTTTCACCACATTCTGTATGGGTAGCCTTTGCCAAGTCACTTGATGTATATACCCAAAGGGGACATTTTTGATAATAACAGAAGCTACTTCACAGGGTTGTTAATATTACATGACTTAATATTTGTAAGGCATTATTACTGTGTCCAGAACATAATTAATCTAAGTTTTTGTCATATAAAATAATGTCTGTTTGATTCATGTAAGTGATTTTGACACAAGGTATGTCTTTTCTTATTTCCCAGTCCACTTTATGTCTAACATCACTTTGTTCAGAGAAGGCCACAGAATAGAGTAAAACGATGATGGACATTAGAATCAGGATCACCTGAATTTAAATCAAATTTAAACTGCTCTAATGTCAGTCACATATTGAAAATACTGTAAATGTTCCCTCTTACTTAATTTAAAAGAAAATGTATATATTACAATGCCTGAAATCCAGCATTCTTGATTATTAGCCTACGCCTCTCTCCTCATCCATTCACCCATCAATTCATTCCTTCATTTGTTCATTTATTCACAACATAATTATTAAGTACCTGCTTTGTGCCAGGCTATGTGCTAGGGCCTGAGACATAATGATGTGCAAAATCGGCATGATTCCTGCCCTCGTGGAACTTACATTAATCAAAGAATCATTTAACATATAATTACAAATCATGGTGGGTACATTGAAAAAAATGTGCATAGTGCTTTATCAACATGTAACAAAAGGGTCTAACCTAGTTCGGGGATGTGGGGGAGGAAGGTGGTCAATGATGGCTTGCGCTAAGCTCTGAATGATGAATAGAAACTAACATGGCAAACTGGTGAGACAGGGAGGAGTAGAGGAAGGGGGAAGAATGTGTCTTGTAGAGAAGAGCATGTGCAATGGCCCTGTGGTGGGATGAGAGTGACATGTTCAGAATTAATGTGGTTGAGTAGGCAGCTAGAGCAGGGAGTTCAGAGGAGAATGGCACTTGAGAGGATGAGAGATGGACAGTGATGTTGTACCAGGCTGCTTGAACTTTGTGAAGGACTGTACTGTAAGAATGAGCGGAGTAACAGAAAGACTTTAAATGGAGGGTGGGATGGGGAGGGGACAATAATGTATTAAGGCTTATGTAGGAAGATAATACTTATGACTGCTGCATGTACAGAATGGTTTGCTGCCTACAATTCTCCAAGCACAGGTTTGCTTCGACTGAATGTCCTTCATGCTTGCATCCTCTAGGCTCTTAAGGGTCACCACCAGCCTGTCAAAGATGGAAGTAAAAAAGCTGGTTTCAAGCATTTAGAAATATGGTTGGTGAAGACATCCACTGCCTAATGTTCTCCCCACATCTTCTGGATGTATTTTGTTGGTTCAGGCATATAATCTTCCTCTGGAAACTAACATCAAAAACTGCGGGGGAAGCAGGTGTATCTCAAATGGTTGAGTGCCTGCTTTCTATATACAAGTTCCTGGTTTCGATTCCTGGTGCCTTCTACAAACAAACAAACAAACACATAAACAAACTCTCATTGTGAGCAGATGTAGTTCAGTGGTTGAGCACCTGCTTCCTAGTATGAGGTCCTGGGTTCAATCTCCAGTACCTCCTAAAAATCACCACCACCACCACCACAAAACCTGCAGGTTATGGGTTTTCTCTGTGGTGGAAAAGACAAAACAGACCCACCAAGAAAGGTACAAGTAGGAGAGAGAAATCCTAACTAGGTTTGAGTCTCTGGAGCCCAGCAATCCTGAAACTTCTCCACTCCTGCCTTTTCTATGGTTTGGGTTTCCTGGGCCAACAAATACCCCCTTGTGTTAAAACCACATTTTACTTTGTGCATTAATTAATTTAACTCAAAGGTCAGTTGGGGTCACCCTGTCCTTTGGATTTAAGTAAAATTTGGTGCAAACTCCCATCCTACATTCAGAGAAAAAGGTCAACATTTTCCTCTTGGGAATTCATGTTTGTATGTGTGTATAGATGGAGGGAATAGGGTAGGGGAAAGAAGGGGGGAGTGTGAGAGTTCCCTAGTGCCTGATTTCACTTTTATTGAATGCTCAGCCATATTCAGTTCTCATCTCTGGTCACTGTTCCCTTTCCTCTGCCTCCCAGATTGAGAACACAGTCCCTTTACCCTAAACCATTCTTACTAGGCATTGGGTATTATGCAAATCTTGGTCAAATCCTGGGGTGGCAGAGTTATTGACATTTCTGATCGCAAACAACTGAAAAGTAGGTATTGGGCATCCAATCTTCTTAAAAATATTCCAAAAATTTTCCCAGATAACTTCACTGCATCCTTTTGACTTCCATCACGCTGTTTTCACTCTTAACATTTGTTGCTTTGTCCAGGTGTCCAGCCCTAAATGCCTATTAATTTCTTATGCAGGGAAGCTTGGCTGGCTTTTTTTTTTTTTTTTTTTTTTGAGGGACCCAGGGTCAGGGATTGAACCCAGGACCTTTCGTATGGGGATTGGGAACTCAACTGCTTAAGCCACATCCTATCCCCTTGGCTGGTTTCTTATTTCACTGTCTCCTTACAGACCCTCCCAACCAAGAGGAGACCAGCAAGGCACAGCCCTTGCAAACACAGCTTGCTCCTTGAAGAAAACTCTTCCAGGTTTTCACCCTAATAATATGCTACCTGGTTTACCTCTTTAACATCTCCTTTACTTTTTATGATTTATTTTACCACCACTATCCCCTTCCAATGCAGCAACAAGACAAAACAAACTCCTGCCATTGTTTCCAATGATGAATACATGACTTTGAAACAACCATTTTTACTCAGCGACTTGGATTTGGGGAAAGGTCCCAGCTTCCCCCACCCTACTTCCACCCAATCGAGTCATTCTAAGGAATCCAAGTAGCATCAGCCCTGGCACTTCCTTTTGGTTCATGCAACTTGCTTCCTTTCTTCCTCTCCCAAAGCCCAATAAAAACTTTGGCAAACAATAAAGAATGAAAGAGGAAACTCTCTGGGTTCTAGCTCTTCTCTTGCTGATTTCCCCCAGATCTCATGTTACTTGAATGAAGGGTTCTCTGCTGATGGAAACTTCTGTGTTCACTCTTTGACATGATAGCTTCCTTTTCTTTTCCTTCACTGAGAAAAGTTTTGGAGGCTCCCTGTGCTACCTCTATCCTGACATGGAGCTGGGACGATGCCCGCCTTAGGTCAGCCTTAGGGAATAAGATTGCCCTTGGTCCTGGGGTAGCTGGCCTGGTCTCCTTTGCCCCTTTGTAGTCAGTGGGCACCTTGAACGAGGAAACACCAACTCTGGTGCATGATCTTTCATCCCAGGCATTTCTTCCCCTCCTGGGACAAAGAAGAAGGAAATGTGAGGAGGGCAGAGCAGTGAAGTGTGCCTTCTATGGCATAAACACATGCTCTTACTAATGACAGTGGTTGGGTAGTTTTTCCTAACAACCACAGCCAAGAAGAATGTCTGTAAGAGACAGAATAAGGTCATTTCTGCTTCCCTTTCAAATGTCAAATTTAAAATGCAAGCATTATGCATTCTTTTTGTATGCCATACAATTCCTAGATCACAGATTCCCCAAGACAGACCCTAAAAATTGTTGAAGTTGATAAAAAAGGTGAAAAGATGCCAGGTGCCCCTAATAATGCTAATCATTATTAATAAAATTGATTGTTTATTATTGTCATTACTATTTATTGAGCTCTTAACTACATCCCGGGTACAGGGCCATTTTACTTGGAATGACTCATTGAATCTTCCCAACGATCCTATGAATTAGATACTATCATAAAGTTCTAGAGTTCGGATTTTTGATAGAAACTAAAAAGCTTGATGTCTCTTCACTCTAGAGGGAATTCATCACTCCTTCATTTAGCCCACACATACTGAGCTACTACCATGGGTCAGGCCTGACAGCATGGACTTGACCCCTGGTGCTTACATTTTAGTGTGGGTAGATAGACGGAAACATGAACAAATCAATGCGGTAGATTCAGGTCATGGTAAATCAGTGTCATGTAAAGAGTAAAGTGTGTAGTGGGATAGATGGTCACTGCTGGACCAGGTCATCTGGGAAGACTTCTTTGAGGACGGGAATTTGAGCTGAGGCTCCTTTAAGACAAAAAGAGTCAGGCCCCGAAGAGAAGGAAAGCAGAAATGACAAAGGCGCTGAGGCGTGGGTGAGCTCCGCTTGTTTGAGAAACTGAACTTTCTCATCTTTCTCTGGTGCCATTGGAGAGTAGTGAGTGATAACGAGGGTGGCATGAGGTGAAGTTGGAGAAAGATATCGGGCCAGACAAAAACAGGCATTTGGAGGGCATTGAGGACCATTTGGGTTTATTTTAAGTGCAATAGGGTGTCACTGAAGGTTTTTAAGCTGGGGACTGACAAGATCCAATTTACAGTTTTAAATCATCATACTAGTTGCTGTTTGTGAATAGATGGTTGGTTAGCAACCTCTGAGGTAGGGAGACCATTAGAAGGCCTTTAGACTCGGTCAGATGAGATACAAAGGACACTTGAGATAGGGAAATGGCAGTGGAAATACAGAAGAGGGGACAGATATAAGATCTTCTGCCTATTTTTAAATTGGGTTGTTTAGTTTTCTTCTTATTGAATTTTGAGTGTTCTTTATTCTAGATACAAGTCCTTGATGAAATACATTATTGCAAATATTTTCTCCCAGTCTTTAGCTTTTCTTTCAGTTTTTTTTAGGCGTGGCCTTTGAAGGCAGAGATTGATAATTTTGAGTCATCAATTTTCACTTTTACAAATTGTGCTTTTGACGTCATATATAAGAATTCTGTTTATCTCAGGATTGCCAAGATTTTCTCCTATGTTTTCTTCTAGAAGTTCTACAGCTTTAGATTTTATATTTGGGTCTATCATCTATTTTGAGGTAATTGTGTACCAGTGTGAGGTATAGATTGAATTCATTGTGTTTTTGTTTTTGTCTTTGTTTTTTCTTTGCTTCTGAATACCCACAAGGTTAAGCAGCATTTGCTGAAAAGACCAACCTTTATTTACTGAATTGACTTTGCACCTTTCTGGAAAATCAGTTGTCCATACATGTAAGGGTTCATTTCTTTATTTTTTCATTCCATGATTTACCTGCCTATCTATATGCCAATACCATACTCTTTGATACTTCTAACTTTATACAAGCCTTGAAAACAGGCAGGTAGTGTTAGTTCTCCATTTTCCAATAAATTTTGTTCTCCATTTTCCAATAAAGTTTGCAACCAGCTTGTCAATGTCTACAAGAAAGTCTGCTAGATTTTTACTGAGATTACATTGAATTATTGATCATTTTTGGGGAGATTTGCAACTTAACAGTACTGAATCCTCCAATCCATGAACATTTATTTAGGTTTCCTTTAATTTCTCTCAACAGTTTTCAACGTACATGCCTCACGTATCTTTTGACAGATTTATTCCTAAGTATTTCATATTTTTGATGTATTGTGCATGGTATTGTTTTTAAATTTTAGGGCTCCCCTCATTTTTCTCCTGTCTCTCAGAGGCCACTGTCCTTTGTTGCCTGGTGTCCAATGTCTTAAAAACCATTGTTTCACATATTTTCTCTGTATTTGCTGTGGTTTCGGGAGTAAGGGTCCCTGTTACTTCATCTTGGCTAGAAAAAAAAGGCCTGGAAATGAATGTTTTTTTTTTAAGGAGGTACCAGGGAATGATCCTGGGGCCTTGTTTATGGGAAACAGGAGCTTAACCACTTGAGCTATACCGCTCCCCCTGGAGATTAATTTTTAATGAATGACTTAAAAGGACAAGAAGGGTTACTAATAGTGTGTAAACCCTTTGGAGTTCAGAAATCTCCTGAAATAACTTAGCATAGTAGGTGAGAGCATATTAATTACATATTCATTGCAAAAGATAAAGAAAACTTCATTTTTAAAATGTTCTAAGTTTAAGGTGCCAGGTGTGTGAGTTTAACAGTAGTATTTGAATACTTATTGACTCATTTTTTTAGAAATCTGGGAGTTACACTTGATACAATATCAGAGGAAGGATTCACAGTGCACAGGGCAATTACTGATGACAGGCTATTTATGGTGCTAATGGAACAAATAATGATTCTGTAAAGGTTTAGAACAGATGGGCAGTCATTTCTGTTTCTACAAAATTGATACTTGAGATAAGAGTGAACTCATTTTATTCTAACCTTGGGATTTTGTTTATGATGCAGGAAAACTCATGCCTCATAAAGATTAGGAGTTAGTCTGTCATTACCTTAGAAGGTATAGAAGAATCCCAGACAAATGATAGTCACTTTAATTGATGTTTATTGAATGAATGAGTACCTGTCAATTACAGGAATAGCAAACTGGTGGCTTATATGTAGTATGCTTTTTGCCTACAGAATGTTTTTTAAAATCAGGCAAATTCACTTAAAAATCCAGATTTCAGTTTCACTTTGATGGGGGGAGCTGGTGCATTCCAGTTTGCTACAGATCTCACCACTCCCTATTACATACCTGGCACCTTTTATTCATTTATATTAGCTGGCTGGGCTGTTCCCCAATATTTCATCCTATCTAATTTTTAAAAAATTGAAATATTCTCCTAATAAAGATAATGCCTAGAATATTGTGAGCAGTAAAAACACATCATTGAAATGGAATGCTCTCAGAAGCACTTTAAATGTATCACATCGATCTTGTGGAGATTTTAAAGGGTGGCTACAAAATCCCTGACATGCCTCCCAATAAAAGAAAGGATCTATGCCCTCTTTCCCCCTCCCCTTGAATCTGGGCAGGCTTGTGATTCAGTTGAAACTGATAGAATGTAGCAGAGTGACACTGCATGACTTCCTTGCCTAGGTAATAATAGGTAATGCAACTTCTAGCTCGATACTTGCTTTTGGAACTCAGAAGTGCCTTTTGAGAAGTTCAACAGCCTGAAGCTGCCATGTTGTGGGAAACCCAGACCACCTGGCTTAGCCACATATAGTTGTTCTCGAATACATGAGGACCCAGACAACAGCCATCATCAGCTGCCAGATGTGCAAGTGAAGATGCCTCCAGGTGTTTCAGACTCTGGCCGTCAGATCATCCTCAGCCATCAAGAACTCCCAGCTGGAGCCCTAGACTTCATGGAGCAGGGACAAACCATTCCCTCTTGCTCTGCCATGATTTTGACCCACAAAAGTTGTAAACATAATCAAATGGCTGTTTCAAGTTGCTAAATTGGGGCATGATATTTTAGGCAGCAGTTGTAATTGGAATATATCTGTTTAAAAAATGATTTGTAGTTATATACATTGCTCTGAATCTGAGTTCTTCATCTATAAAATAGGGCTAATAGTTTCTATAGATCAGATGAACGCAAGTATGTAATGTGTCAATCCCAATGCCTACAGGTGGTAGATTCTTGCTTTTAAAAAGAACTAAAACAAAGAATTTATCTCTAGGAACAGCAGGCCTTATAGAAATTTAGAAATGATACTAGTAGTAAAATGATTTCATCTTGTTCTGTTGGTAGTTTCCCCACCCCACACCCCCACCCCAAATCCCAACCCTTAGTCACTAGATGGAACTGGTGCAGGAGAAATTATTTGGATTCTGGGTGAAAAACCTGATTAAATGGAAATGCCTACATAAAGGCAATGTTCTAGGCATGCTGGGGAAAGGACAAAAGCATGATTTCTTTTGGTCTTTAATCAGCTGCAATTGGGACTTGTATGTTTTTCAGTTAATTGAGAAAGTTGGTTAATTGCAGAAATCATAAAAAATTTGATACCTTAGCTAATGAAACTCCTTATTTTAAATTAGCATACACACACGTCCCTCCATGAATATGTAAATATGCATTTTACTCTAGGCTCAAGGCCTTTTCTTTTGGTATGGGTCTCCTAATAGTTTCATATTGCTTTTGTTGCAAGGTTGCACCATGCCTATGAAACCTTGGCTATGATTTTCACTGATTTCTCTAAAGAGGAGTGAGAACTTAATGGAGCTCAAGAAGCAATTGAGTGTAGACTTTTTTTTTTTTTTTTTTGCAGCTTTTTACAGGCTTCTGACTGACTCCTAATTAGATGGCCATTTTTTCAGTCATTCACCACTTACTGATTCTTTCAGAAACATTTATCTTAGTTCTACACCTCTTCTCTCTTTTTTCACTCATCTTACATAGGTAGATACACCTATTAGTCATGGTAGCTCCCTCAGGTTGTTTATGTCTTTCTAGGTATATTATGGTTAAGTGCCATAAAAGGGTTGTAGATAATATGCAGTGGCAAGCAGGGCAGGGAGTTATAATTTTCCATCCTGATGTTGGAAAGATGTCAACAAGACTTATTGAAATAGGAAGTTCTTTGCTGGCTCTGGAAGGATGGTAGAGTTGGAAAAGGAAGCAATACAGAGGAGGACCCCTTGCAGATAGGAATTCATGTGCAAAGATGGAGGCAGCCCCGTTCAGGGCATATTTGGGAAGTTATGCACACTCACATTTCCCAGGGGTAAGATGTGCCTATAGGAAGGGGAATCCTTCTACCCCAGTTTGCCTGGGACATTCCTAACTCAAGCCAGCGGTTGAAACATCCATTCAGTTTAGCAGTTGTCCCAGATGAAAATGTCCTGATTTGGACAATAAATTACACAGTCATTCTACCGATGGGAGAGGAATAAGAAGTAAAGATGAAATGCCAGGTACGGGTTTTCTGTTCTAGTAGGCATTTGAGAGCCATGGAAGATTTGGGAGTTGAGAGACTCAGAATTGATTTTTAGCAGGTGACACTCTGAAGATTCTATGATGGGGGAAAGAGAAGAGGATTAGAGGAGGAGAGATTGAGGTTTTTCAAAAAGTTCAGGAAGCGATCAGGAGAAAAGTGGGAGTTGAGGAAATTCAGGTGAAGTATGAACAGGAGCAATGATGAGAATTTAATGTTGAAGCATTAATGCCACTCACAGGTGAGGTGGGTCAGAAATGGATGGGGTGGGGGGACATGGGTCAATGGTTAATCCAGGTCCTTCTGAAATGGAAAGAATCAGAATTAAGTCTTGTAGCTCTTCCAGCTTGGAAAGCAGCCTTGTAGGTAGGTGCCTTTCTGCTGTTGAGAATAAATCTCCTTCAAGATCCCATATCCCACCTACATTTTGGAAGATGAAAAGAAGCAAATTAATCTTGAGGGCTCACCTCCATTCTGGGTTCACTTTCTTAACTCTAGTCCTCATTGGATAATTGAGAAAAGGTAGATCTCTTTAGGGAATTGGGGGAAAGGAAGAGGAGGTGACCAGAAAAAAAAAAATCCTTAAGCCAAATACTTGGCAAAGTAATTTCTCTTTATCTTCCACCTCTTGCAACTGCCTTTGAAGCTGGGTTTTTATCTTGGAATCTGGAAAAACATTTGGATAATACTGTTTCTTATGGAGATGTGGGGTACTTTACATGAGCCACAGTGCAATACACCCCATTCCTCTTTAAACCACTCACCTCACCTTCAGTACACATCTTCCCTGGTGCTTTTCATGCTATTAGAAAGACTGAAATGAAACGGAATCTTCCTGGAGGAATGACAGAGGGGGGCTCTTTCTCTGTTTCTCTCTAAGACACGGGATTCACGGTGGCTTTTTGTCGACATGAACACAGGTACTGGTCAAGATCTCTCCAATGCAGGACCTCTTCATTTTCTTTCCCTAAGCAGTGTTTTTTTGTTTTTTGTTTTTTGTTTTTTGTTTTTTTAAGGAGGTACCTGGGATTGAACCCGGGACCTTGTAATGTGAAGTGCACACTCAACCACTGAGCCAAACCCGCTCTGCAGTTCTTTTACATTTTAATGCCAGTTCACAACCAGCTGGCCTAGAGCTTTGCAGTGTTTGGGCCAGTGTTACCCCTCGTCAGAGAGATAAAGGTTTTCAGATGCTTTTCAAGCCTGTAAGACGTCTGTTTGGATTCACATGTTTGGGTGTTATGTAGAAGGTTAACTAACTTGGAAATCTGGTTCCTACTGTAAGATGGAAATGACTGAGCTTCCATCTTTGGGAACAGAATTTTTCACAATTGTAGAAACACAAGAAGTGGATCAGGAAAGTGCTGGTTCTCTCAACAAATATTTGACCACCTTCTCATGTCAAGGACTGTTCCAGGTCTTAGAGATATAGCAGTGAACAAATAGACAAGCATCTTTGCCCCTGTGGAGCTTACATTTTAATGTGAGAGAGAGAGAAAGAGAGAAAGAGAGAGAGAGAGAATAAACAATATAGCAAAATTATATATATATAGCATATTAGAGGGTGATAAGTGTTAATGACAAAAAAAGCAGGTGGGGGGAAAGGAAATGCCAGGGGTGAGGGAGTTTGAAATAGCTAGGGAATTGATGGAGGGTTTCACCATAAGGAGACATTCTAGTAAATACTAAAAGGAAGTAAGAGAACCAAGCCATGCGGCTATCTAGTGGAAGGACGCTCCAGGCAAGGGGCACAGCAGATACCAAGGCCCCAAGAAGACATGTTCAAGGACCACCAAGCAGACCATTGTGTCTGGAATGGATAGTTCATCTATGCATTTCCTCTGTATAGTAGAGAAGGCCTAAAGTTTGACTTAACACAGTCCATATTAGTGATTCCACTACCTGTGGATTCTCATCAACCCTAGGGAGCCCTGGGAAAATAGAGGTGTCTGCACCCCCACCTAAGCTCTTGCGTTTCAGTGGGGTTGGGGTGGGGCCTAGGCATCGTTTCTAGACAGCTTTCCAGGTAGTTTGGATGACCTGTATATCTGATTGTTTTCCAGATGCCATCCATCATGATCTTCACATTTACCCTTGTAAAGCCCTTGAGAGCATCTATGGATCCCCTCTTCAGGACGCTAAAACCCTGACGCCAACTGGCTAGTGTTGGATTGAGTTGTTTTGTCAGCAGGGCAAAAGCACAGTAATGACATCCTACTGTTTTTATGTCTTATGGCCAGGAATTTCAACAAAATGTGGGATTCATAATAATTTTAAATTGCACTGTAGGCTTGTGCTTTGTTCTACTTCTATGAGAACTGGCCTCTGTCTTCAGCAGGTTCTAGTTGTTCTATTCCACATCACCCTGTAATCAAGGAAGGATTAAATAAGTTAACTGTGAGTTATAAATGGGATTTAGGAACTACTAGGAACCAGGACTTGACTATAACTCAGAATATTCTGCTCTTATGTTTGCTGCTCTCTGTCTGTTGGCTCCATGCTCCATCATTTCCACCCCCGCAATTCTGGAACTTTACACTTAGGAGCTTCTGCTTGAGAGAGGATCTGACATCTATTCTGAGTCTCAAGTCTAAGAAGTTCCCAGATGGTCAGGTGCCTCCCAGTGAATGAATCAAGCATGACCAGTGCTATGTAAAAACATGGGAGCACCTTTGGTAGCCATGTCAATGGGGACAGGTGACAGTTCCCAGGAGAGGGATAGAGTGGGGTGTGGGGTGAACTGTTCCTTAGATGTTTACTCCAGAGCTGAAACCAGATAATGCCTTGAAACTTTTCTTTTGACATTGATTTAGAGCCATGGTAATCCAAGACCAAAGTCCTTAAAATTGGGTAAAGCCCTACCAGATCTTGTTCTCTATTGTCACCTGACAGCTTCATTGCTGACTGCCCTTCCCTGTGCTCACCCCCTCAGGCCACACTGGTCTTTGAAACTGCTGTTCCTACGGACTGGAAAAGTCCTGCTCTAGGCATCTACATAGCTGGCTACCTCATCACCTTCAGGTCTTTGCTGAAATATTTTTCAGTGAGTCTTTCGCTGCTCACCTTATTTCAAATTGTATACCCGCCACCCTAGAACTCCCAATCCACCCTGGTACTTTTATCCATAGCACTCATTGTCATATTACACACTATAGCTTACTTGTACCTTTGTTGTCTTTTCTTCCACTATAATATCAGCTCCATGAAGCCAGGGGTTTGATTCACTCCTGTATCCCCAGCATCTGAGATAGTGCCTGGCACATAGGAGACAGTAAATAGTTGGTGAATGATTAGTCACATAAATATATATTTTCTTGGACACCCTCCCATGCCCATACTTCCCTATGATTTCCTATGATTAGGAACCCAAGGGTAGCAAACCCCACCTGAGCCTCCTTTGGATTGAATCCAATAATGATTCCGAAAATAAACAGAAGAGCAGAGAGGCTGGGGCTGACATAACAGCTGCTGAGTTGGGAAGGTGGCAGCATCTGTATTATTCAAACACATCTCTGGGGAGAGGGTAACCCTGAGGCTCTGCAGGTCTTTTCAATATCTTGGATTAAATGAACTGTGAAATATTTGTTTTATTAGAAGAGCTTGGGTTTGTTTCTGAGGCCTTGAATTGTGCCTGTTCTGGGCTGCTGATACCTAGAGGAGTGAAGCGTGCACAGTATTTAGAGAACTCACAGGTACCTCCCTCATCACCTGAAGCCTGTTTCCAGGGTCCCCTCTCATTTCTCCTCCAAGACCGGCAATGTGCTGTTGGCATCGGGAAAGGATGAGCTTCCAGGCAGTAAAGGCAGGGGCAGAGGAGCAGCCTAGCATGGCACTGAGTGCAGAGAACTCAGGGAATTCTTTTTGCCTGGATGGCTGAGGTCTGTGGAATTTCAGGTGGGGATAAGTGTACAGAAAAAGGACAGGACAGGGGGTGAGGAAAAGTCCATTTCTAAAGCTAATAGAAATTAGAAAAGGTTTATGGGACTTGGAAGAGAAGCCCCTCATATGTACGGTTCCAGAGCATCTCCTCCTAAATAGGTTGCTCTTAAGTCACCTTTTCCACCTGAGTGGAGGAAAGCTGAGAGCCTTCGAGGATCAGGAGGGGACCCCTATACTCTGAATGGGGAATGATAAAGCCCAAATTCCATGATGGATTTCCTTAGTGAATGGAATGGGAGCCTCTACTTTCTTAGCTATGAACATTGAGTGACATCCTTCCTGCTATTAATCTGCAATTGGTTTGTGTGTGTGTGTGTGTGAATGCACATGTTTATCTGTGAATGTATGTGTATATGTGCAAATGCATTGTGTATGTGTATGTGCATTGTGTGTGTGTGAATGCGTGTGGCAGGTGTGAATGTGTGTAAATGCATTGGAAAAATTTAGGAGGATATACTCTTCAAATAGTTAAAAATGTTTAGCTCAGGGGAGGGATGCAATAATGTGGAAAGATGAAATAAAGGGAGACATAGGGTTTAATGTTTAACCTCATACCTTTCTAAAATGTTCAAATTTTTTTTGCTCCCAACGTGTATTTATGCATTATTTGTGTAGTTAAAAAATGGCAAAATAGTTGTAATCAACGTTTGAAATCACCAACCTGTGGCAGCTCCATGACAAATTGAGTGATGCTTCCTTTTCTGCTGTACTCCATTTCCTGCCCACCCTGAATGACCACAATGGTAGTGGCTGGGGGAGGGGAATATGATTGCATGGTGTGGGATTCAATTTCTTTAATGCCACTCTCCTATGTTCTACATATATGTGATTTTTTTAAAACCACATTGGCTCTTATACCTAGAATGCATCCCTCCCAAGCCTTAGCTACTGCCAAAATTGGCTCATGCTTTAAGACCTATCTTGACAAAACTGCTGTATTAGTCAGCCAAAGGGGTGCTAACGTGAAATACCAAAAATGGGTTGGTCTTTATAAAGGGTATTTATTTGGGGTAGAAGTCCACAGACACCAGGCCATAAAGTGTAAGTTTCTTCTCACCAAAGTTTATTGCCACTTGTTGGAGCAGGACAGCTGCCGACATTTGCCAGGGTTCAGGCTTCTTGTGTTCCTGTCTTCTCGGGGCTGCGTTTCTCTCTGGGCTTAGCTCTTCTGGTTCCTCCACAAGGTCAGCTGTAGACTATCAGGCGAATGGCTCAATTCTCTTCTACTGGGCCCTTCTTTCCAACATCAAAACTCCATCATCAGAACTGCTTCTCAAAAACTGCTTCAACTCTATTCTTAGTCTTGCCTTTTATATTCGATTCCCCACCCACCAAGGGGTGGGGCTCAACACCCTACTGATGTGGCCCAGTCAACACCCTAATCATAACTTAATCATTCCCAGATTAACAGATCAGTTTACAAACATGATCCAATAATATTTTTGGAATTCATAATTACATCAAACTGCCCAACTGCAACAGCTGCTTACATGAAGCTTTTCCTCATTAGTTCATCATTCCCCCATGCATCCAGCCAACCATGTTTAGTGAGTGCCTACTGATGCCAAACACTGTGTGTGGCGGTAGATAATATAGACAGGCTATAGACATCGTCCTTGCCTTCTTGAAGCTAACATTACAAAGAGAAGAGATAGAAAGTATATTATCAAGTGAATGAATGAATATAGAATTTAAAATTGCATTGAATACCTAATAGAGAACAGAGAAATGATACCCAAATTAAATAGGGTGGTCAGAGATGGCTTTATCCTAGGCTTTATCCTTTATCCAAGAATGGAAAAAATTAGAAACATGATGAAGTTTGAGGGAGGGAAAGTGATGGGATAGTTCCAGGCAAGGGAAACAATGGATACATTATCACTTCTGCTTCTGAAGTCCTACAACCCTTTCTTTTTTCTTACCACATGTTTGCTTATCACATTGTTCATTGTATTTATAATCATTTCTCTGCTCATAAGCTTTATTTGTAAGCTCTTCTCCATCTTTCAGTTGCCTATCATGTAGTTTATTGTGTCTCAACAAACTGAATCAAGCATCCACAGACTGCATAATAGGAAGGATTTTCCTCATATTGTCTCAAAAACAGCCTATTTTTTTTTAAGATTTCTTTTATTTATTTATTTCTCTGCCCCCCTCATTGTTTTATACTTGCTGTCTGCTCTCCTTGTGTTCTTTTTTTTTTTTATTGTGGGTAAAAATCAAAATTTTCACAATACATACCAACATTTGCAAAATGATATATAAATTTATATGCATATATGTGCATTTGCTTACAAAAATGTTATTTATGTATATATATAAATATATTTTAAGAGATGCTTAGATACCCAAAATATTACACGGAACCCACTGGGATTCCCATGTTGCCCACCTCCCACACCTCCCACCACCTCCCACACAAACAACTGCCACAAATCCTTGTGTTCTTTTGTGTCTGCTTGTCTTCTCTTTAGGTGACTCCAGGAACCGATCCTGGGACCTTCTGGAGTGGGAGAGAGGTGCTCAATCTCTTGTGCCACCTCAGCTCCCTGGTCTGCTGCATCTCTTATTGTCTCTCCTCTGTGTCTCTTTTTATTGCATCACCTTGCTGCACCAGCTCTCTGCATGGGACAGCACTCCTGCACAGGCAAGCTCTCCGCATGGACCAGGCCAGTGCACCACTCAGGTCAGCTCTCCTCTCAGGCCAACTCGCCATGTGGGCCAGTGTGCCTTTCACCAGAAGGCCCTGGGAATTGAACCCTGAACCTCCCATATGGTAGAGAGGAGTCCAATTGCTTGAGCCACATTGTTTACCTCAAAAACATCTTTACCTCAATACCTTCTCAAGAGAGACTATAATGATTCAGGGATTATTGTCAAAATGGCCTTCAGGACTGAATATTGCAATGGTTTGGGTTTTTCAAGTCTCTCCTCTGATTTTACCCTGAACCAGGTAATACATACACCATTATCTACAAATTCAAATTCTCATTCGGTAGAAACAATCCTTATGCCAAAACTTCTTTTAAACTCATTTAAAATCTTATTAAAGAGGAAACACTTTCTTTTGTGTTCTCTTGGGGCCTGTGGCCTTTGGGGAGGGGGGTGGTGTTGGCTAGAAAGCATAGATTTGGTAGACCAGAAATATGTTTCCTTTAGTATTGTATATGGACTACAGAATATACCCGGCCTCTGATCACCTCTCTATGCCTCTATATTGAGCTGGTGCTGTTGTCACAACTTAATGAGTTTATTGTCAGCCATCTTGATTTTTCCCCAAGATCTAGGCTTGAGGCATGGGAGAGTTTTATTTTATGAATCAATAATTAAGGTCTTTGCTCTCTCTCTCTCTCAGTCATAGCATCTTCAAGACTGAAGCACTAGAAAGAACAATTCCAGTTTCAGAAATTTATGAGGAATTATATGAGTCATATAATCTTAGAGTTAGAAGGAACCGTTGAAATCATTTACGTCACTCTCTTACCCAATTCTGGAACTCCTTTACAACAACCCTGCAAAATGCCCATCTGTCTCATTTATACATGAACACTTTCCTTGATGAAGAACTTAGTACCTTTTAAGAGAGACCATTCTGTTTCTTAGTTATCTCTGGTTATTAAAAATTATTCTTGGGAAGCGGCTGTGGCTCAATCAGTGGGGCTCCCGTTTACCATGTGGGGGGCCCCGGGTTCGGTTCCCGGGGCCTCCTGGTGGGGGCGGGCCTGCCCGCGCGGCGTGGTTGGCTGACCCAGTGAGCGCAAGCAGCAAGGGGGGGGATGAATGAATGAATAAATAAATAAATAAATCTTAAAAAAAAAAAAAAATTATTCTTTATGCCATTTTCAGCCAACAAACTTCAGTGAGACAAAAGCTACATTTATAACATATTCCCAGTCAGCCTGTGTATGCTTTTTGGAAGAGTAAATACATGTCTTATCTATGGCCTAATAAAAACTAGATTGGGCTTTGAATCATGGCTCCACAATTTAGTTGAGCTTGGGCAAATTTTTAATTCTTGTGCCTCAATTCCTTCCTCTATAAATGTAGCTAGTACCTACCTCACTAAGTATCTGTGAGAATTGCATATGAAAATGAGTGTGAACATACCTAACACATGCCCAATGCATTGTAAGTACTCAATAGATATTTTTTCCTGTCCCTTTTTCTTCTCTCACAACTACTCAAAGAGCATTCCATATAGTTTACTTGGCTACAAGTAAAGAACACCCAAATTATATTGGCTTAAATCATAGACTATTTATTGTTTACTTAACAGGAAGCTCAACAGTAACAGCCTTAAGCTTAATCTGGCAGTTTAATGATCTCATAAAGGACCAAGGCTCTTTTTACTTCTGTTCCACCATTCTTACCAATGTTGGCTTTATTCCCTATACTTTCTGCACCATAGCTGTAAGATGGCTGCCACAGTTCCAGGCATTGCATAATAATTCAAGTCAGGAATAAGGAGAGAAGGGTGGCATCTGCAAGATTTTCTTTCCCTCCCACTCTTCTTGTCAGGGAGCAAAATAGAATTGCCTAAAGCCTCCCCACAGACTCTTGCTTATCTTTCATTGGCCAGAACTGGGTGAAATGGCTGTCCTTTGGTGCAAGGTGAGCTGGGAATGTGACATAGGCAAGGAAGAAGGAGATTGGGGAAAGCTACATGTTAGCCAACTAACTGTGGCTGCCACAGCAGCCCTTGTTGTCTCCCCAAAGTCATCACTTTTCCAGATTTATCACTCTTCATAGCCTCAGAAGCTCTGAGAATGTCATGATTTGTACACTCCTCTTCTCTTTTGGTCTCCTTCATTGGGTTAATTTCATTCAGAACCAGGCAACAGCTTACCACTCCAGGTTCCATGAGTTTATGGACCATGGGATTTATTGTAGGGATTAGATTTTATGAAATCTGGGAGGAGCTGGAAAAGTAAGGTCTAGAAAGGGAAGCAGGAGGATCAGAGTAAAGTCACTAACCAGCTCTCTTGAAGGTCTAGCACAGGAGGATGTCAGAACTTGCAGGGAAATTTGGGAAGTCAAGCATGTCCAGCTGCCAGAGTAAGATCACAAAAGAGACCAAGTAAAGAGGTTTCTGGAAAGCTGTTGCCTTTGCATCTAGAGGTGAACCAAGGTCACTGCTGGCCAGCCAGGCCACTGGTAAGGATGAAGAGCTGAGTACAGTGGAAAGCAAGAACAAAGTGAGACCTGTTGGCATCTCTTTTTTTGTTGCTCTTTTCAACTAACCTTTATGAATCTCAGAGAATAAGGTCAGTGTGATCTGAATGGGCTCAGTTTAGCTTCTCAAAACCTGAAGTGTGGCAAGGGGTAAAAGTTATGGAGATGTGCACCCAAATGTATTTTGGCTATTGTGAGGTTTTGCACATTTTCATTGCAGTGAGAAACACTTTTAGGGAGAGAAGATTGTATCATATGATGGAAATAAGACCTATCCCAAAAGTGAAATAGGAATATATGAGTTATTTTATATTATGACTTAATAGTAATCCTGTAGGATTGATAACCTATATGAACATAGATTGCTCTTAGGAAATTCACTAGAGAAGGAGAAGCCGAACTTAGATTGTAAGGATAAAGAAAGGAGAAGATGGAATATTGAAGCAGAAACTGTGCTCCCAGTCATATTTCTACATAAACTCCTCAAATCTTCACTCTTATTATTTGATTCTTTAACCTCTGTTTCAAACCCCATGACAGCTGCAGTTTGTCCTTAAGTGTATTTTTCCTTTGGAATTAAACCTTATATCTTTGTCTTGACTTGTACATCAGTAAATGTTTAGTAGTATGTTAACTGTTATCTTTTGTATACTAAAGCACAGTATAGTTTAGAATAATTAAATCATGGGATGTCTCCTGTACCCATCTTAGTGCTGATACTCTTTTCAACTAGGTGATAAAAGCCAGACATACATTAATCCATGTCAAATTGCCTCATGATAACTTGAAAAATTACAAGAGAATATTATCTATTCTTGAAAATAACTTAAATTTGTCCTTTCCCATAAATACATTTTTTTTTCTATTTACAAAGCAGACAGAAGATCAGTTGAGTAGGGCCATTTTTCTAATCCATTATGGAGCACATATGATATATTTATTGTCTTTAAGATCTGTTCTTTAGGGCCAATTTGTCAAAAGGACAGCCTGACCTGTGTCTTTTCTGCATGGCAAACTGAATGCCAAACAAATGTCTCCTTTGTTCCAAAGACAGTATTCTATTCAATTTAGGCAGAAGATGATCCTGGTTTAAGTTAACAGCAGGGAATTGCTTGACCAGAGTACCTTCTGATGGCAAATTTATTTCTCAGACATTTGCAGAGAAGATAAGTTTTGATATCAATCCTAGTTGAAGCAATAGTTCCAACCCGATTTCCAATTTTTATTGTCCAAGTGGGAACATTCAAGTGCTGGAATTTCCTTATAAAAATGGTAACCCTAGAAAAGTCACATTAAAAAAAAAAACACAACTTAAGAGTATATACAAAAACCAACATTATAAATTCCATATCACTCTGGACATGGGGAAAAAAGCAGATGGAATATGTTGGAAAGGCTGAGGACACAGATGTCTTCTTGGCTTGGGTTCAGAGTGAAGGAAGCAGCCCATTTTGTAGCTGAGTTTGTGATAGGAAACATCCAGATACACGGAGGCTGAAAAAAACAAGTGTACATGGTATAATGAACTGATTTTCAAGATAATTATTACAACATTTAAGCAACAAGTTATTGTTTTGGAGCATGCTCTTCTGATGATTCAAACCCATGTTTTGGGTGGAAAAAGCTTTTCAGTTTGTGGTTGAGCTACCCAGTGTCCTTAGATCTTCCACTCATAGTAGCATTGCGATTGCTCTGGCCAAAAGAAAACTTACAGTGTTAAAACCCTAAGCCCTGCGTTCACTAAAAATATTGTTTCCATGATGTATAATAAACTGGGATTGGATGTTTACTCTGTAAGCCATTCCTTAAAAAGTTAAAGTAAAATCAGCTGCTATGCTGTTTAGGAACCATATTCCTAAGTGAGAAGCCATGAAAAGTAATTAACTTCTATTGTTTAGTTCTTGTTAAAAAATTTATGCACACCTATTGCAGAAAATGTAAGAAATTACAGACGAAAAGAAAAAGTTGAAATTGCCAGAAATTCTTCAATGGAGAAATAATCACTGCTAATGCATGCTTTATAATAAAACTTTCCAGTCATATATGGAATTGTGGTACATTTTTTTTTTTCATATTCTGGCTGTTTCTTTCAGCAATATGTTAGGGTGGCTGTCCTCTGTCAATAAATACAGGTGTAAATTGCCAATTTTAATGGCTGACTATATTTTATCTAATCTATAATATTTGTAATTTATCCACCATCTGTGGACGTGATGATTGCTCTATCTATCTATCTATCTATCTATCTATCTATCTATCTCATCTATCATCTATCCATCTAGCTCTTTAAAATCCATCCATCCATCCATCCATCTGTCCGTCCGTCCGTCCATTGATTTTAAATAACGTGGCAATGATTATTCCTGCACATACATCTTTGTATGCTTGCCTAATTATTTCTTTGGGTTAAATTTCCAGAAGCAGAATTGCCAGATCAATGGTCTGCACAAGTTTAACTTTTGACAGTTATTGCCAAATTTTCTGCCAAAAATTTATACCCATTATACTCCCTTCGACAGGGTCTGAGAATGTCTTTTCTCCATATGCTCCTTAGCACTGGACAAAGTCAACCCAATTAATCTTTGTCTGAGCTGAAAGTCTAAAACAACCACAGCAGCAACACACCTTGTTTTTATTTGTGTATTTAAGGTGATTATTGAGATTGTACATCTTTTTTTTTTTTTTTTTTATTATGGGTAAAAATTAAAATTCTCACAATACATACAAACATTTGCAAAATGATATATAAATATATATGCATATATGTGTATTTGCTTACAAAAATGTTATATATATATATATATATATATACATATATTTTAAGAGGTGCTTAGATTACCCAAAATATTACACGGAACCCACTGGGATTCCCATGTTGCCCACCTCCCACACCTCCCACCACATCCCACACAAACATCTCCCACAGTGTGGCCCACCACCCTCAATGAACTTACACATCCTGGAGCCTTGCCACCAACCATAGACCACAGTTCACACTGTAGACCACACTCTCTCCCACTCAGTTCTGAGTGGTGTGTGCTGATTTAAAATGGCCTACATCCGTTGCCACAACAGTACTCACCTCTAACTCCCAAAGAAGCCCCTGTCTTTCAACTGCTCATCCTCTCCCTACCCCAAAAGTGTCAAGTGGCCACTGGCTCCACCTCATTGTTATAATTTCTTGCATTGCTAGAATCACCATATGTGAACAAGAGAATACCATCAAGTCCACTCTAGTCCATAGTTCTTCCCCCAATCCTGAGGGGACTGGGTTGGTGATGTCCACTCCAACTCCAAGTGAGAGAGGGCTTATATCCCATGGATATGGTGGGTGGGATGATCCTGCCTGCAGATGCAGGCCCTCTCCATTCCCAGGGATGGCCATTGCCCATCGTTGTCTCCTCACCAGGTGACTTGGGTGAGTCCATTGAGCTGTAGGGTAGGAGTTGCAGCTCCACCTAGATTTCATGCACACCTGACACATAGGTGGGCGGGAGGCTCCAGTCTCAGGAAGTATACCTAAAAACTCCAGCATCACATATAGGTTTGAATAGAAGGGACTGGTGAACCATGTGCAGGGAGGACTTATTTGAGTCTAATTCTGTTACTCTCAGGAGCACAGATTCCAAAATAGAACCCACTGATAAGGCATGAGTCTCTGGGGCTATCCCCCCTTATATAGGACCAGGGTGTCTCTGGAGCTCTCAGGAACCCCACTGAGTGGGGTGATAGGCACTTAGATGTTCTATGAGCTCCTACTGAGGTGTGCGTAAGAGTTATCTCTAGGATGACCTCCCGACTCTCTTTGAAGTCTCCTAGCCACTTGAACTCATTTGTCTTTACCATTTCCCTCTTTTATTCAAGGTCTTTTTCCAGTTGTGTTGCTAGTTGGCACTTGGTATTAATCCCTTGTTGCCAGGGAGGCTCATCCCCAGGAGTCATGTCCCACGTTGGGGGGAAGGTAATGCAATCATATGCTGAGTTTAGCTTAGAGAGAGGCCACATTTGAGCAACAAGGAGGCTCTCAGGTGGCAACCCTTAGGCACCCCACAACTGCAGGCTAAGTCTCATTTACAAGAGCAAAGACTCACAAGGGTAGTCATCAATAAAAAAAAACACATCAGTGGGTCATCCTATTTTGACAGGCACTGTCCCTACACTCAGAGGACTATTGCTGCTCCCTTGGAGACTGTGGCAGAGCTCTCCAGGCTAGGAATTCAGATTCCCTCATTTATTGTGTGATTATCCACCCATCGTGACCATGCCCCATCCCCCGATCCTTTGAATGATTTTGTATATCTTTCATGTATATTCGGATGAACCAATCCCCACGTAACCCCCCCCAGACACCCCCCCCAATAATCCCCCGCAGTACCCATTGTAACCCTTCTGTGATCCAAATCCTCCATGAACATTTAGTCCATAAAATAATCAAATACACTTACTAGGAAAAAGAAACAAGTGTGATAAGCTTACATGCAAGAGACAAACATAAGAAAACTCAGGGGAAAAAAAAAAAAGAGAGAAGGAAAAAAAACAAATAATCAAACAAAGAACAAAACAAAATAAAATATAATTAGTGGATTGGGACGAGATTGTACATCTTATTACATGTTAATTAGTGGTTTACACAGAAGTCTATGAACTTCCAGACTATGAATTTCCATTTTTCTATTGTGTTTGCACTTTCTTCGCTTTTTAAAGGGATTACTTGGTACAACCCAAAAGTTAGTAGGCCTGACATTTTGTCCTGCCTAATATTAGCTGAGGGATCAGCTGCTGTATACCCTCGATGCATCTGTAAAGTGGAAATAATTATTGCCAACCCAAGCTTAGCCACAAGGACTACCTTCTTCTAGCATATAATAGGAAAGGGTAGGGTGTTAGGTTAGGTTACAAAAGACTCTGGCTTCCATCTTGCTCCACCTCTTTCCTGCTCTCTCACTCTCTGTGGCTCTCTCTTAGAGCCCTGGCTACAGGGATACCCACTGCCTTTTCGGAGAGGTCCGTGGAGTGAAAAACTAATGTCTCCAGCCAACAACCAGCAAGGACCTGGGGCCTGCAGACAGCCACCGCCACCTGAGTGAACTTGGCAGAAGATCCTCCTCAGCCAGCCTTGGGATGACAGCTGTCCCAGCCTACACCTTAACTGCTGCTTCACCGAGACCCTGAGTTGGAGGCACCTGGTTAAGTCATGACCACATGCCTGACCCTTAGAAAGCATGAGAAAATAGTTGTATGTTGTTTGAAGCTGCTAAGTTTTGGGAGTGATTTTTTATGCAGCAATAGATAAATAATACAGCTCCTGAGGTATCCTCTTGGCAGTTACTACAAAGTCTTCTCTGCTTTGCTTCCTGCCCTTGGGTTGGCCAGGCACCACCCCTCTGGCATCACCACTGAAACTCTGAGGCTTTCTTCCCACTGAACTTGGCCGACCCTCAAGAGGGGTGAGGGGAAGGCCACACTCTCCATCTACTCCCTTGTGCCTTGTTCCCACACCACCTCCTCTCAATATTTTATTAAAGGATTCAGGTAAATACATATAAACAAGGGTAAATAATTGTTCCTGGAGACTCATATAAAGTAAAAACATAATAAGGAAAAGAAAACACTTTTGTAAGTGCACTTAATCTGTGTAGATTCTTTTGCCCATGAGATGCAAATCAGTCGGTTTTTGTTTATTACAACTTTCCCCCTCCCCTTAGGTTGTTCACACCCTCCCCTCCCCTTCCTCCTATAAGTAGTAGGAGAGAAAGAAGGAGGCTGGTTTTCCAGTTATGTTAGCCAATGGGCATGGCCTGGTGGTCTTTCGAGCCCCCATTGGGCCTTGGGAGTTTCCAGCTTGTTTGTTTGTCCTCAGTGGACTGGTTCTGCAAATAGTAGAATTAAGGAGACCTAGGATCGCATTGTTGACTCGTCTTTTACTGTTTGTGCATTTGTTTCTTTTCTTTTTGAAGAAATAGCATTTCAGCCTATGTGTCTCAGGTCCTGATTTTTAAATGAAGTGAGGATGTAGCTAAGGGTTAAGAATTAACAAATAATTATAGTTATTTGCTATATCACTTTATAAAATAGTCAAAGGTTAATATCTGAAATTACTGAAACTGGCTAGACTGACCTCACCCTTTGTATATGGCCATTTCCAACTAAAACCTGCCATTATGATGATTATTCCAGACGGATCTTACCTTTGTATATAGTCATTTCTAACTAAGACCACTATTAGGATAATCATTCCAGATTGAGCTTGCCCTTGTATATGAACATTTCTATTGAAACGGTAACCACTCCACCCTCCGCTGTTTGAAATCCATAAGAAAAACCTTTTATCTGTCCATTCCGTACCCCTCTATCCCCAGATGCTTGATTTCTGATGATTGTCTTATGATTGTAATAACCTTGTGAATCACATCTTGTTTTGCACCCACTCCCCGTCCTCTTCAGCCCCTTAATGTTTATTAAAGAAGGAATCTGAGCCAGCCCACCCAAATTATTTACTAGCATACACTGCTAAGCCTGGATATCATAAAACTACCAGCATTACTGCAGTTATGGAGGCACATTTGGGGCCCTTAGGCACTGATCTCCTTTACTATACATGAGCAAATAAACTCTTTCTCTCTTTGAAAATCTGGTGTCTCAGGAATTGGTTAATAAAGCATATCTGGCAGAAGAATCCACATTTTGCCTGGTATGAAAGATTCCGTTTAAGCATACTTCATGTAGACTGTCTTCCAGATTTCCAGCCCACTTGTTTTCCGGAGCAGGATGCCATCTTTAGTATATGAAGGGGATATACTTTGAAATTATTCCAGAAGAGAAAAAGTGAAAAGGCTGTGCTTTCCTAAGGTATAATTGAATTTTGTCATAATTTGCGTTTAATGAGCCTATTTGTCAACATTGCATTGTACTCTAAAGATGCTTTTATTCACTCTCATTTGTCTTAGGTTGAAATAAACAGTTTGTAATTTAGTAAAGCACTAAAACACAGAAAGGAAAAGAGAAATATTTCTTCATCTTTGTTTTGCCTTTCAGGTGCTCCAGGACTGTCAATTAATTACCTCAAGTTCTGAAACTGTTTTGGTAAAAATTAAGATACTCTGACAGATTATATTCAGATTTTTTTTTTGAGACTCTTCCCTTTGTTTCATGAACTGCCTTTTAAATAGTGCTCCTACTCTGTTGAGGAAGAGAACTATCAAATCGTATGTGTGTGATTTGACTAGCAACTACACATAAATGGAGTTGTAGTAGGGCTTCTGTAACCAAGAGAAGTTTGCGAAACATTTAATTGTTAGGAGAGTCTCAGTGTTTCAGATGGTGACCTTGACGTTTTAAAAAAGTGAATTGATCCACTGGAACAAGTACAAAGCCAGCTTTGGTGCTAAATGTAAATTGTTAAAAATGGTACGGAATAACATCTGCCTTGTAGTATGCCTTAATCAGCACTGTGAAAAATGAAAGTTTAACGATCTACTATAGTGGCTTCTAAGTGAAGGATAAACAAAGGATGAAAGACTTTTTTGCATGGTTTGTAACTGATGCCATGAAAAATGTCAAGAACCATCTGCCTCAGACTTATCCAAACTGTCATCAAGTATTCTAATCCAATCAAACGAGATACAACTAGAACAACCTATGTAACTCGCTGAAGGCTTATCAAAAGAGTTGTAAATAAAAAAGAAAAAAAAAACCCATCAACTGTGTAACCACAGATTGCAGCCTGTGGCTTTGAAATTCAATCCCTTTTCTCTAGTCTGACAAACTGTACTAAAGAGCAAAATGGATTTTTATTGCTCTCAGCCATTTTCACTTTAGTTGCTATCAGGAGATGAATACACAGTTTCCTAATAGAATCAGAATCATGACTTATGTTTTAAAATGTTTGGACCTTACCGTTCGATCCATTGTGCATGCACAGAGCCTATGCAGAGAATCTGAGCATGGAGTTTCAGTCGGTAAGTGATCACACACCCAAGTATGACTGGATTTCCACAGCCTAAGATTCCACATATTATTTTTTTAATCAAAGCTTCTTCTCGTGCTAATTACTAAATTGACTTTTCATAATCTACTCATTAAGAGTATGGAGTTTGGAATCAGACTGATGGGGCTTAAATCCCAGACCTATCACTTACTGGCTGAGTAATTTTAGGCAAGTTGCTTAACTTTCCGGGACTTTTTTTACCTTGTCTGGAAGACTGGGATAATTATAATTACCTAGGTCATAGGTGGATATGAATTTATGCTTGTGAAATTCTTGAAACTTTGAAGGTGATTATGGCAGGGACAGGAAATCTCATTGAATATCTATATGCTTCCTCCATTTCCCAGTCTCCTTTACAGTTGGATTGGGGACATGTGATTAGTCCTGGCCAATGGGCTATGACTAGAAAGAATGCATGTCATTTCTGAGCCCAGATATTTAACTGCCAATGTGCCAACTCTAGCTTTCTTCTACCCCACAAAGGCAACCTTAGATGCAATGTATTCCAGATGGAATAAAGATGAAGAACAGCCACTGGCAGTGGGTCAGTCCTCCCATGAGGAGGAACTATATCTTCATTGGGTTTAGCTGCTGACATTTTCATGTTATTTAGTTACTGAACATAGCAGAGTAAATAGTAATACATGAATCAATACGTGCTGGTATTTATAATTATATACATCTATTTTGCTATCAGTAGATAGGCAATAAATATATATTTCAGTGGCATGAAATCTTCTGATGACTCTATTCTCTTCTTCAGTATTTCTAAATGAACAAGAACCAAGAACTGTTGTTGTGGGGAAAAGAAAGATGATACAAACAACTATAGAATAATATAAGTTATTGTTGAAGCCACAAGGTTAGTTTTTTAAAGGATCCCTAAGAAGTCAGAGGAGGAGATCACATGTGGCTGAGGAGCTCCAGAAAAAGCTTCATGGATGTGGAGTCCGCTTAGATAGCCTTGAAGGGCAGGCAATATTGATAGGTAGGTCTAAGGGCATGGGAGGGCATTCCCTGCAGAGGTTAATGCCTGCTTCGGGGATGCAGAAGTCTTTAGCACAAAGGAAAAATAGGAATGACCAATATAAATATGAAAAGAGGCTCACTCCCAAAGTAATCAAAATAATGAAAATCAGCATAAGAAGCATGTATTATTTTTTTACCTATGAGATTTACAATAATAAGAAGACGGATAGCACCCAATGCAGGTAAGAGAGTGGGAAATGTCATTCTTACTGATTGCTGGTGAAAGGATATCTTGCTATATTTCTCATGATTTGGACAAAAAGTATCAAAAGCCTTAAAAATATGCTTGTCTTTGAGCCAGGGATTCTACTTCTAGAATGTCTTCATAAAGACGATTGATTTAAAATAGTCAAACAAACAAAACAACCCACAACAATAGGAAACCATCTAAATGTCCATCATTAGGGGATTGGTTAAGAAAAATTATGGTATATATGAGAACACTACATTAATTTCAAATGAAACATGTATAAACCTACTGACATGACTATGTCCACAATATACAGTTAAATGAAAAGATGTTTTAAAACATTATGAGCCATATTTTCCCATTAATATTTGTATTCCATGATGTGTCTCATTACATTTGCATACATATGTTATATTTATATTTATTTTTCACTTAAATTAATTAGATGTATATAATTGCATATCTTTCCAGAAGTTTCATATATCAAAATGTTACCAGTGATTATATTTGGATGGTTTTATATAGTGGGGTTATGAATAATATTTATTTTTACCCTCTTTGTCAGAATTCTTTTCATTGTGTGTATGTACTTTTACAATAAGAAAAAAAGCTATTCTGAAAACAAAAAAGAGGAAAAAATACTGTTTGGAGATGGTCTTAATGTTGTGACATGGATAAGGGACTTTCCAATGGCCTCTTCCTAGGTGTGATGGTGCAGTTTATTACAACATATTCTTTGTGTGAGATAAGCTGCATCAGCCTTTTCTCTGCTTATGTAAATTATTTTTCATTAAAGAATACTGCCTACCCGTATTTTTGCCTTTTTGTCTTAGCCGCTTTTTCTCTAAAAGCGATTGCACTTCTAATGTTATAATAAGTTTGAAAGAAAAGAGAAATAGATGTGTTGATACTTTACAAGCTAGAAGACTGGAAATCTCTTGACTTGAACAGTTAGGACACAGAATTCTTTGTTTTGTTTTATTTAAAATAATTATCGCTACCATTCCTCGCGTGCTTCCTATTTGACAAGTGTGTCGTAAGCATTTTTTTGGTAGTTTCTTACTTCATCCTCACCACAGCCCTACGAGTTAAGTCCTATTATTATTTCCAGTTTATAGATGAGGAAATATAGATGAGGAAACTGAGGTTCAACACCTAAAAGTGGAAGAGTCATTGATTTGCTTGATAATTGAGAGGTGGTTGGATTCCAGGTGGTGGGAGAGCTTGATGAATGAAAAGGGATCAGGTTCAGGGATTAGATGATCAGGGCCATATTACTGCTAATACTTGGGCAAGTTCCTTCCCCTTGGGTGGAAGTAAATATGACAAATAGAACACACATACTTATTTATACTCTTTCCTATATTCCACTTACTAGACAGCAAAGGAATAAAACCATATATTTATATGTGTGTGCATATATGACTATCCCTGTAATTATATCTGCATCCACAAAGGCAGACAATAGGAGAAGAGAGGCAGCAGGTGAGAGGTGCCAAGGCATCTTTGAAAGATTGAAAGCAGAAAACAGAGTAGTAATTAACTTAGCAGAGCAGAGAGAGCTGAAACATAAGTGCTAGTGGTATGAGGAGATGATGCAAAAATATTTACTTTGGAGCTTAACCTAAAAGTTCAGAGATTGGAAGCATCCCCAAAATCATGCATTTATCTATTTCATTATTTTTCTTAGAATATTTTAATCCATTTTGTAGAATTCTTACTTTCTAATGCCTTATTTTATGATTTTATTCCTTTTTCTTGCTTTTTCGTTTTTGTTTCAACTTAAAAACCTTCTGGGGTTTTTAAATAACAAAATTATCATATTTCAAGAATTTCAAATAATACATAAATGTGGAAAAAAAAAAAAAAAAGAAACTCATTCACACACATCCATCTGATTCTCTAGCTGTGCCACCCAAGAGGGTACCCATTAGCTGTGTGGTGCTACTTAAATTTAACTTAATTAAAATGAACTAAAATTAAAATTTCAGTTCCTAAGTTGCACTAGCCACATATCAAGTGTTCGATAGTCAGGCATGGCTCGTGGCTACCATATTGAACAATGCAGAAATAGAACATTTTTTTTCAACAGAAAATATTTTGTACAGTATTGCTCTAGAGATATTCACTGTTAACAGTCTATTGTATAAAATTTCAAAAATGTTTCAATTGAACAGAGAAATAGCAATGCATCATATTATATATGCTCATGATTTTACACAAATAGTTCATCTGTTTCTAAGGAAAAGCAATATCACCTGTTCCATCTCTTCCTACTTTCTTCCTGGAAAAATATATTTCAGCAAATTAAAGTTTATTCCTTGTAACAAATTAAATAATATAGAAACACAAGAAAAACAGCCCTCCCCACCCTCAGTCCTCTACTATAGAAACAAAATCTATTTGGTTTTAGTTCTTTGGGTGGCTATGGAAATAACCATGTCCATAAAACTCCTTTTCTTGATTTATCACTCAGTCAATATCTATTAACTCAATAGGGAAGGTGAAGATTAAGCTTGCCCATATTAACCTCTCCCCTTTATATACTCCTCCTAATGTTTGAAATTTATATCATTGCATTCTATTAATTGCCTTTGTAACTCAATAATATTATTTAACCTCTATATCTTATTTCTTCAACTTTCCCTTGACTTGTAAAATTGGGATATCAGCCCCTCAGCCCTTTTCTCTATCTCTTCCTCCCATTTCCTCCCATTTCCAGGTCCCACACTCTGCCAGCCACACTTTTGCCCATACATTGCATATTCTGTCTGTCTACACCTCAGCTGCCTTTTCTGTACTTTATTTTGGACTCCAAAAGTCCAAAGCCAATGAACAACATTTGTTTGAAACAAAATACCTGGCTTGAGCTAAAGGCACTCTAAGGCCCCTACCAGTCTGAATATTCTAAAATCTGCTTAGCCAGATTTGATGTTGGACCATCTGATATAAACCCCACATTAGTGGGGGAGTGTGTGTGTGAGAGAGAGAGAGAGAGAGAGTGCAGGCACGCCCGTGTGCAGCTCCGTAGGCGTGAACGGTGTTCTTCTTTTAATCGTGGCAGGCGGGGGTTGCATGTTTGGGGGCGTGGGGGGCGGAGTCCCTGGGAGACAGGCTATAGCAGCATAACTCTGATCCCTTTGATTGTGTATCGGCTTCGCATCCTAGATCCTTGTTCAGACGCTGTCTCCCAGGCATGGCCTCAGGGCTGTGGATACTGCTTAGCTTTCTGATCTTCCAGAGTATAAAAGATTTCCTTGACTGAGGAAGAAGCATATAGACTAAAAGGTACAGAGAGCAAACTTTCAATCCCAGAGATCTATGCAAACATCTGGAGACATCTATATTATATACTCCATGGACGTCGGCACAGGTTATTCATAATTTCAATGGTGATATTGGATTGCCTTTAATATATGCTAGTTGAAAAGGGGAACTAACAAAAAGCTAATATTGGAGCTTGCTCTAAGGCTGCTGGGAAGCCCCCAAGAATCTCACTGGCAGTCTCTTTTGAAGATCAGTTCTCTATGTCCATTAAAGCAAGATTAAATTAGTTTGTGGGAGCTGCTTTTAGCATTGGCACTATTACATTATGCATGATTCCTGACTGCACATCGTATGAACAAACTACGCTGAGCTCCATTAGGGATTTTTTAGGGCTGTGCTTAACTTGAAAATGGAGTGATTTTGTGTAGGTTAATGTATAGCAGTGATGCTATCCTGTCCTTAAAAAAATACCCTTTTATGTTTGATATCCATAGGGAAGCACTCTTTGGGGATTGTGGCTCATTTTAAAAAGATAAATTATGTAGATTGTGTGATTAGAAAGCAGTAAGTCCTATAATAGTATATTGTAAAGCAGGAAAAACAGCTCTTCCCACCACCCCCTACCTTGGGGAGGTCAGAGTACCTTTCTCAGTGTGTTTCCAGTGGCAGAACTTCCCCTCATGGGGAATCAGTCAATAAGTTAAGGCAGGACCAAAAGTTGCACTCATATCCTTTAAATTTGGGGCAAGTGAACCAGAGAATGGAGTATTTAGGGACCCGACATCACCCTTTCCACTAGAGAACTATACTCATCTTTCTATCCTTTCTAGAGCCAAGCAAGGTGTCTGGTATATACTTACTGAATTGAACTAATTATATGTCATCTTCCTTGCTTTACAGAGATGGTGGGTTGGATACAGTGTAAATATTTAGCTCAAGAGCCCTTTTACCAAAATGTACCTGAAGCCAGGCACCAAGCAAATCTGTCACAGTCCCTGCCTTCTAGGAGCTGTGTGTTCCTTGGGGGAGCAGACTGCACAGCTAATCACCCCTGTAACATAGCACAGGGGCACCTGGGAATAAGGAAGCGGGTACTCCAGTTCATCTGGGGATATGGAATAGGGCACTCCAGCTTCTTCCGGGGCTGACATCAGTGGTCAGCCAGGTGAAGGAGTTGGCAGAAGAGCATCCAGGTAGGAGGAAAGCCTTGAGGATAGGCACGAAGGGACGAGCCAGCGTGGAGTAGACGGGAACCAACATGAGTAGGAGGCAAGGCGTTAGATCAGGAGAGGCAGGTATCCCACAGATCGGGGGACCCTGCTGCAGGTGAAGGAGCAGGCCTTGCCCAGGGACGCCAAATGATCACTGGCAGAAGCAGGACTCGAATCCTCTTCTCTTGATGCCTCAGGCCAAGGAGATTTTCCCTGCCACATCCACCTGTGCCACTCTATGAGCCTCTTTCCCCATTTCAATTCTGGAGCCTCTCTCTGGCTGTGCTTATGGGGTAGCTTCCACTGCAGACCTTTCTTTCTATTAGCATTTTTAAATTACAGAAATCATATATTCTAATTTTTTAAGGGCTGAAGTATCTAAAATTATATAAATAAAATTTCCCTCTTGCCTGCTTTCTCATTCCCACACTGCTAATAGCTTCTTATGCATCTTACCAGATGTTGTCTAAGTGTGTAATAAGTATTAGGTGTGAATGGCATCAGAAAATACACACTGTTCTGCAACTGTCCTCAGTTCATTTGCTAATAAAGCTCTATGTCTTTCCATGTCTGCATAGTTCTGCCTCAATTTTTTAAATTGCTGCACAGTATTTCATTGTATGGATTTCCTCTAATTTATTTAACCAGTTCCCTGTTCTTGAACATTTAGTTGATTCTCTTATTTAGCAATTATGATATTCATATGTATACATGTTATATGTATGCATGTGTATATATATATAGTAATAAAAGTATGAAAACATGGGCTAGATACACTCACAAGTCGTGAGCATGGCTGTCTCACAAGAAGGCGGGTAAAGGGATGGGGGGACAGCATGAGTGACTTCCTCTTTATCTCTAGTGTTTCATTTCTTGTAAAAATATACAAATATGTGTGTGTGCATATATATACATATACATCAAGTAAAGTAAGTACACTCACAGTTATTATCTTATCTTTTAAATAATTTTTGCATTTTTCAATTCCACATTTTAACTTAAAAATGCATATGCACAAAATAAAAATGACAAAAATAAAAATAGAAATGCACATACACACAAAACAGGTTGACATTTTCATCCTATAATATGCACCATTTTATTTCCTCTAGCTAGACACTTGACGAAACCATCTACGGGAACACAACAGAAATCCCTGTGACTTTTTTCTCAGGTTTGACCCAGGAATAATAGAGATCACTAGTTGGTTTTACTCTATGAGACCAATGGGAAGAAAGAAACAGTAAAGAGTCAGGGAAATAAGTTGCCCCTCTTTTTTCCACTCTCTGGTTCCTCCTTGCTGCCCTTCTGGAAAATCCAGTGTACCAGGCAAACATACTCTTTGAGGGACCTGCTGTGTTAACTTGTGGCTCATTAGGAGGTGGTGGCCAGGACAGAAGCCCACCTCCTCGAATGCTTTGCATCACCTCCCTTTTCATCACCTTCATCTCTTGTGAGCCTCCCTTGCCTTTGCTTTCTGAATATTCAACATGTGCCCATGACCCTCATGTGGCTTCTGATGCAGCATTCACGTGGAAACTTGGAAATTTTGGTCTGAAGTGGGTCTAGGGTCAAGGCAAAGTGGTTTTAGGCAAATGCAGATGAAATTGTGGAACCAGTTATCCTAGGTTCCAGTCTTGGCTCTAGAACGTAGTAATTGTGTGACCTATAATCTCCTTCACCAGTCTGACGGAAATAACATGACCTGCCTTCTTTCTCTTGAAATGTCATCCTCAGAAGCAAGAGAGACAAGGTCTGAGAAAGTAATGCATAAGCTAGAAATTAGCATACATATGATAACTATCGTCATCTAACGTGAATTTGGTTCAGTGAACTCTGCTGCCCTTTTCTGTAATACAAGATCCGTGTTAAAAATTTATACAATTGTGAAAACTTCGAATAGGTTATGTGTATTTTTGGTGCTTATATAAAAGATATTCTCCTAGAGCAGGGGTTACCAAACTAAGGCCTGTGGGCCAAATTCTCACCTCAGCCCAGTTTTGTAAATAACGTTTTATTGGAGCTCAGCCATGCCGATCATTTACATAATATCTTTGGCTGTTTTCAATAGGGTTGAGTTGAGTAAACTGCAGTTGTGACAGACACTATCTGGCCCGTAAAGGTTAAAATATTTACCGTCTGACCTTTTATAGAAAAAGCTTGCCAATGCATTTACCAGAGGAAATGCTGGATGCCTTGTCCTTTTCAGTTAGCACTGTATATCATTGTGGTGATCTTCACATTTTACAGTATCTACACGGTGATCTTCTGGGTCTGGAAGACAATATTATCATTTTAATTTTGTATTTCATTTCTTTTCATTTCCATTTTGGTATATATTTTATAAAGTACATAATTTATTAGTATAGTCAGGACAGCACAAAATTTATAGGTACGTATACTCAGAGATAATTATGTTAGGGGTGAGCAGTCAAAGGAATTTAAACACAACTCTGAGATCTAGCCACATTGCTATCATTTAGTTCTTGTTATTTTGCCTGAACTCCTGCATGGTGCTACATTTTTGGCCTATACCACGGTGTAGTATTCATTCTTTTGATAAGGTTTGGGTTGCTCCCAGTTTTAACCCTTACAAACAATGATGCAGTGAACATGTATGATTCACTTTCTCCTTTACTTCTTGGTAAAGCCTGGTGTCAGAAACTGGTTGTGACCTTGTCCCAGTTGAAGAACCACATACAGCTAGTAAAATCCAAGCCCAGACACAATTGGGCCATCACTACATTATTCTTGGATCACTGTAGATGTGCTTTATCCGCCTTAATGACAAATGGATTGTACTGAAAATTTTCACAAGTTTCCGAAGACAAAGGGGGCTACAGGTCTCAGAGATTCCACAAATCTAGGAATCTCTAGGAAGGAAAAAAACAAACTAATCTTAGAGATCTCAGACTCCCCTACTTTGCCCTTGTCTCCAGTAGGGCTCTCACAGTGACCAGGGCTTTCTCTTCCCGGTGCTTGGAAGGAGCCCCCCGTTCCCACCCCATGCTGGCTCTTGTGCCCTCTAATTAGACTGCACCTTTCCCCACCTTGTGGATCGTTGATTTTGTGCAGCATTCTGGAAACTCTGCAAACCCGCACTCTGAGTTGAATTATTAAAGCAGGTCAGTATTCATACATTTAGAAGCAGGACTCCTTTATCACCTTTCCCCTGTGATATGAAAAAGGAAGTCTTTCAACCATCAGATTCCTGCAAGGATAGTCTTCTTATTCTCTTTCTCTCTATGCAGTTTCTCCATTCCTTAGCCTCTCTCACTCCCCCCCTCTCTCTTAATATCATTTACTGGGCTGTGAGCCAGGGAACACTCTGTGGCCTGTGGGAACTGAGTCACATCAGATATGTGCATTTTGTTGCTTCTTTTTCTTTACCTTTCCTTTCAGTTTTAGGCTGATTTGACCAAAGTCATTTCCATCTTGGCACAAAAATGAAACACTCATTTGACTTGTAGGGCCAATTCTTTAGATACCATGAAGCTATAGGCTTTGTTAAGGCTTATTTTATTTACCATTGGAACCCCACAGCTAGCATATAGTAGATGTTCAATAATACTTATTGAATGGCTGAATGAATGAACAACCAAGTATTGAGAGGAGGGATCTATAACACAGCAACTGAGACCATTCCATACTTAGTATACAGAAAAAGATTCCAAAAGTTTTATAGTTGAGAGATTCTTCAACTATAAAACGTGTATACTAAAGTGTAGAGAGATTCGGGGCCCTTCCTTCACCACCCAGATTATATTTTAATGCTATTTAGTTGCTAAAAAGATGAGGCAGTTATTATACACAGTTTTTATTTCAGAGTTAAATTTAGAATAAGAAAAGTCATCTTCCCATTTTGATTCAGAACACCAAGCTTTGAGTCCAAAGTCTCCTATTTACTATGAGTCTTTGGACATAACACTTTATTGTTTTGAGCTTCAGTTTGATCATCTCTAAGACAAACAAACAAATAAAAGCAGTGTTTCCCTAATAGTTTGGTTATGATTATTAAATTAAATAATTACTCTAAACTTGCATAATTGTAATTTCTGAATAAATGTGAGTTCCTTTCCCCATTTTTCCTTCTTTTCCCTTAACCAAGATGATTTGGTTATGGAAGTGCTGAAAGGACCTCTTTAAAGGATGTTTTATGGCACAGACTAAAATGAGTGCTGCATAGCTAAGTTATATGTTTGAGGTAGGGGACTTTGAACTGAAAGAGTTGCAATTTGAGTATGGATTTTGGGAAAGAGATTTCTAAGAGTTAGATTATTTTGCTTATTAAAGAGATTTGTACTGTTCTTCATTATACTAGCATTGTAGATCCATAGAGTTCATTGGACCAAATTCATGTTTGACAGTGATAGTTATCATTCATATTCTAGTTTATGGCTTACACATTACTTTCTTAGACCTTATCTCACTTGAACCTGATGATGACATTTCAAGATAAGGAAGGCAGGTCATATTATTTCCATCAGATTGGTGAAAGAGATTAAAGGTCATGGAGTTAATAAGTTCTAGAGCCAGTACTGGAATCTAGGACAACTGGTTCCACAATTTCAACTGTATTTGCCTAAACCACATTGCTTTGGTCCTAGAAATACTTCAGACCATAATTTCCAATTCTCCACATGCACTCCACATAGCCAACAGGAGGGTTACGGGAATGCAGAAGGCAAGAGGCAAAGGAAGGAGTAGAGTGCCGATGTTTTATTTAGGAGGCGCAGGCTCACAGAGGTGAAAGTGAGGAAAAGGGAGGTGATACAAAGCATTCGAGGAGGTGGGCTTCTGTCCTGGCCACACTTCATAATGATCCACAGGATAACAGAGCAGGTCCCTCAGTGAATATGTTTGCTTGGCACACTTAATTTTCTAGAAGAGCTGCAAGGAGGAACCAGAGAATGGAGAAAAGGGGAAAATTATTTGCCTAACTTCTTACTGTCTCTTGCTTCCCATTGGTCATGATGAGCTGACTGCCCTTCCACCCACTTCCAAGTGACCTCATCTGCCCCTGTGTGTCTATAAAAATATATTCCTAGGTGTTGAATGTTGCACTGCTCACGTATGCTCAACTAGTTGGAAGGAGTTCAAGGGTGGAATTTTGTCCTCTCTGGCCACCAAAAGACTTTTGCAGAAATGGTGAGAAAACCAACCACAGTTCTCCATATCCTCCTGCTCCCAAGGGCAATGGAAAAAAAGAAAGGCTGTTTTGAGGCCCTTGTTGAAGCAGATGGAAGATCAAGAGCAGTTCACATATTAAACTCTTGTGCTATGTGTGAAGGGTTTTACCTGTATTATTTCATTCAGTCATCACTCTTATGAAATAAGCACCTGCATTTTTTAGATGAGCAATTTAGGCTTAGAAAAGATGATTATTTTGAGAAAATCAACCAAAAGAATAATTTGTCAAGCTCAAAATTTGTGCCCAGGTTATATGCCTTCAAAACTAGATTTCCTATTTACTGTGTTATACTATTCAATAGTTGTCCAATTTCATCAATTCTAAAACACAACTGATTGAAGACAAGCCATTATTTTACGCATGAAAGGCAAGTAGAAAAAATACTGCCAATTAAACTGATGCACTGCTTTCTATAGTCAGAATTATTTTTTTTAACCTATTGAGGGATTTCTTTTAAACTCATCTAGATGAATCTTTATCAAGCATAGAAAGGAAAATCTAAGTAGAATAGATTGGTTAGGGTATTCCAGAATCTTCCTTACTTTAGAGTAGCCTTTCATCTGGGTTGTTGAGTTCTGCATATTTCATACCACTAAGCACCTTTATGATAAACCATTGCTGAAAAGAATCTGCTGTGTCCAGGATCTTCTGCACGACTTTACACCCTCGTGCAGGCAATGACAGCTACATCATGATTGCCACCAGAACAACAGCAGCTATAATATTCCAGCCTCTGAGATACAAAGGTGGAAAATGTGCATTTTGGGATCTATGAAATATGGACATTTTATCCCTAGTCATAAGCAAAAAGTTCTTTTACATTTAGAATAGACTGGTTTCCTCCATGACCTAGGGGATTTCTCTTGGCCAATTGGGCTTAGCTGGAAAAAATGTAGGAAATCTTCCTGTTTCTGGGTTTCAGTAATCCCAGCAATCATATTAATGAATTGGATTATTTTAGAGGAAATCCAACCCCCTCCACTCTTTGCAAACTATAGATTTAACTATGTTTGAGAAAGTTTTCCACTAAAACTCCTGGACTTTTAACTTATAAGAGTCTTAAGTACAATTCATCATCTTATCTAATCTGATATCCAAGGATAGCTTTGTTAAAGCAGAGTCAAGTATTGGCAATCCCCCAGAAACCTCTGAAGAATGCATAAAAGAAAAATGATTTAAAGATGAAAGATTTAAGCAGAAGTCTGAAACCTTTTTAAAAACTGACAAACGGACCCCTTCCTGAATCTGTTAATGCAGGCTTTGGAATATGAATAGAAAAGCAGACCCTGGGAGCAGAGATGGATCTTGGGCCATCATCTTGTCTATTGCAAGAGCTGTATCTAGCATCCTGGTCAGACAGTCATATACTATGTTGACTTCTGAAGATTTCCATTGAAGAATAGACTCTTTAACCTATGACACTCAGTGTCTCACTTCCCCTGGGAGAAACGCTCTCAGTTTTTGTTGATATTATTTGTCCTTGTCCTTAGTGAATATGGAGAAAGATGGCCCTCATGTAGCAAAGGGGGAGAATAGTATAGGATTTAAAAGTGTGGTTCCAGAACCATGTTTGAATCTCGGTTTTTCTACTTATTAGCTGTGTGACTTTGGGTTACTTCTGTCACCGCCCTGTGCCTCTGTTAGTCATCTATAAAATGGAGATAATAATTGTCTACTTCATGGTTATCCTTATGAGAATTAAATGTGAATACTTATTAATACCCAACACATAATAGTTAACTGGCATCTAATAAGTACTTTATAAGTGGTTTTTTTTTTTTTAATTAAAAAAAATAAACTGTTTTTATTAAATCAAGTTCTTGGAAATAGGGTAAAGTGAATTGGAGTCCTTTATTATGTCACAGAGCCATTGCTATCTTCAGTTTCAAAGGAAGAGCAATGAACCAGAGCAGTCATCATGACTGCTTTTCCATCAGGCATTCCTTCCTTAGAAGACACACTGGAATACTTTTCTTGAATTCTGAAAGTGGACATGAACATTTTCTGGATTGCGATATGGCCCGTTCTGGCTGTGGATACAACATGCATATGCTGCCTGCTTTTTGGTTGACTTTAAGATTTGCTTCTGTCTTCATTGGGAAAGATAGAACTTACAGTGTCTTCCAGCTAAGGCAACTTGGACATTGTATTTTTTAGAAATTTTGCCTTGTGCCAGAGTTAAAGCCCTTAAGTGCAGGATTTCAAGGTTCTCCTTTCTAGTGTTCTGTTCTTAGTGGGAATCTAATCCAGTTTAGGGACTGCTTCTGTCTCTCTGATTATCTTCAGGTAAAGTCCTTTTCTGGACTTTTCAATGTGGATTCCTAACAGCAGAAGTCTGAATGCCCCAGGATGCTTTCATTTTTAGTCAGGCTACTTCTTAGGCTACCAGCCACCCTTAGATGGGGTTCTCACTGCCACCCCAACCCATGGCCACCCATTAAGAGAGCATGAATAGAGGTCACAGTTACAGTGGTTAGAGCATAAAAGGTTCACATTGCTCTGGCAGGCAAATAGATGGACATGCCAACTTTTTCCATCTATGGAAGCAAAACACAACAAACCATGTCTATATCTCACAAGTTTCCTATTCCAAACTCTAAAATTTCAATCCAGATTTGCTAGTAGAATGTGATTTCCATCAGAGTTTGGACACAGTACTGAGTTGGCCTTGTTTGCCTGTGTGCCATTGACTTTCACATTGTCTAGCCTGTAATAAATCTATATCCAACAGTGACTAAGTGAATTTGTTGTCTCATTGGATGTAACTTATGTTTTAAATTAAAATATTCTCAGACAAACAGTGTGGTCACTATAATTATACTGAGCTATTTTAAAGAAAGAATGAAAGGAAGAGGAGGGATGGAAGGAATAGAGAACTCAGGTTCTGTAAGTAGTCAAGTTCGGGATGACTTCCTGCTTGTTCATATCGTTGACTTAATTCCTGAATAGTCCAACACCTTGTCCTAGAAACTGCCAAGAAATTACATGCTAGTTGGAGAACCCATTGAATTATAAATAAAAATGAGCACCTGAAATGTCCTTGGATCTTTTTCTGTCTCTTAAAAATGGTATGGTAATGATTGCCTATTAAACATTTTTAAAAAATCAAACAATAAGAAATGTAGTAGGACTTCCAGGAAGATGGCATTGGAGTAGGTAAGCAGGGATCAATTATCTCACAAAAACAATGCAGAAAAGGCAAAAAGTTATTCAAGGGAAATAGCTGTTTTGGGGATCTGCAGACCAAGATATTGCTGTGCATTATCCAGGAGGGAGAGGGACTGAGAGACAAAGAGCCCAACTGAAAACCATGAGTTACTTGGGAATAGCACATAAACCCCACCCTCAAGACAAATTCCCTCGGTAAAACCCCTGGCTCACTCCAGTCAACTGAGAGGGAAAAGAATGCCCTCCTCCCTGGGAGAAAGAGGAGTCTGGCAGAGGGTGGAAAGTGGTTTCTCTTCAGTGAGTTTGGCCTGCAAAGCCCACTTTGAATCTTGGCTGTAGCCAGTCCGGAAGTGCAGGTTGACAGACCTATCCATGGGGGAGCTGAAGGGCAAAGAGGTGTGGGATTGGCACCCAGCAAACTCACAGAGAGAGAGGTGTAAGGGTGAGAGGAGATAGGGTAGGTAGAATAAAGGGGGAAAAAAGACCCCAGCCCAGCCAGGACTGAAGAAGCCCCAGGAAGAGGGGAAGAGGGTTCTGATCAGGCAGGCTGTCACACCCACCTGCCTTGGGAGAGAAAGTAGGTCGGTGAGGGAGAGGTGGACAGGCGCCTAACAGCCCAGGAGAGAAGGAAGCCAGGAGAGATAGCCCCAGCAAACTGTTATAAGCCCAACTTGCCTGAGGGAAAAGAGGGTGGGGAGAGCCAGATAAGCTTTCAGACAAGCTTTCAGAAGCCTACACGCCACTCTTGTGTAGCAGGTGTAGCTCAGTAGAGGAACACCTGCCTCACATATACTAAGTCTCTGGTTCAATCCCTGGTACCTCCTAAGAGAGTGATCCAGCAGATTGTCAAGCACCCAGCTGGCACCTCATGACAAGGAACTTATAGACTGAGGATTTTTAAAAATAATCTATTTCATATTTTTATTATTTAAAAAAATTTTTTTTAAATTCTTTATTTTATTATCTAAAACCGGGTACCTTACCTGTGGAGGGCAGGCTGCAGGGTGCCGGACTGATAAGCACCGGCAGCCTGACATGGTTCTTAAGGGCCGAAGAGGGAAGCCTGTTTTTCCTGGGTTGTTTTGTTTTTTTTTCCTCTTTCTTTGTTTCCTTTTATTGCTTTTCCTTCTTTTTTTCCCCTTAGTTTCCTTATTTCTTTTCTTTCTTTCACTTTTCCTTCTTGGGTTGCATTTCTTTCATTTTGCCTTCTCTTGTTTGGTCTTCATTTTTTTTCCTTCTCATCTTTCCAGTCTTTTATTTTATTCTATTTTTTTCTTGTTTCATTTTTCCCCCACTTTTTTATGTTCATTCCTTTGTATGTTTTATGATTTTTCACTCTTATTACTTATGTTTTCCTGGCTCTTTTATGGTTCCTTTTCTGTCTTTTTTTTTTTTTTTTTGTTACTATTATTCTTTTTCTCTTCTTCTCTCTTTCATTTTCTATGGTCTTAATATTTTTTCAAGGGGACACAGACAACTACAAAGATATAGAATAAGTGGAACCAAGTGTCAAAGAGGAACCTTAAGACAAAACAAAACAATAAAACTCTAGAGTAGAAAGAGAAGATAACCATCTGAAAAAACTCATCAAGATAAGCAGATGCTAGACACCAGCAAAAAATTAAAAGCCATACTAAGAAACAGGAAGACATGGCCTAGTCTCACGAACAAACTAAAAAGCAGGAGGAGATGCAGAATGTGGAACAACTAAGCAAAGATGTCCAAACAAATCAATTTAATGAAGTGAAGGAAGAGATAAAGGATATTAAGAAGACACTGGGGGACCATACAGAAGAAATTGTAAACATGCATAAAAAGATTACAGGTCTGTTGTTGGTGAATGGCACAATGCAAGATATCAAAAATACAATGGAAGCACCCAACAGCAGATTAGAAACTGGCATAGGAAAGAATTAGTGATGTTGAAGATAGTACTTCTAAAATCACACAGATAGTAGAACAGATAGATAAAAAAATAGATAAAATTCAGCAGGGATTCAGGGAATTGAATGACAACACACAACAAACAAACATAGGCATTATAGGCATTACAGAGGAAGAAGAGAAGGGAAAGGGGGGCAGAAGGAGTATTGGAGGAAATAATGGCTGAAAATTTCCCAACTCATTTGAGGGAAATGGATGTACATGTCCAGGAAGCACAACACATGCCAAACAATATAAATCCTAACAGGCCCAGGCCAAGACATATACTTATCAAACTGTCAAATGCTCAAGACAAAGAGAGAATACTGAAAGCAGCAAGAGAAAAGAATTCCATCACATACAAAGGAAGCTTGATAAGATTAAATGCTGATTTCTCATGTGAAACCATGGAGGCTAGAAGGCAGTGGTATGACACAGTTAAGTTGTTAAAAGAAAAAAAAAAAAAAAAAAAACTGCCAGCCAAGAATTCTGTATACAGCAAAGCTGGAATACAAAATATTCACAGATAAACAGAAATTAAGAGAGTTTGTCAACAATAAACCTGCCCTTCAAGAAATACTAAAGGGAGTTCTGCAGGTTGAAAGGAAAAAGCAGGAGAGAGAGGATTGGAGGAGAGTGTAGAAAGGAAGATTATTATTAAGAACAACTAAAAAAAATAAAAAAAGAAATAAACACAAAATAGGACATATATAAGCCTAAAGAAAAAAAAATGGCTAATGTAAGTAATGCCTTGGCAGTAAAAACATTGAATGTTAATGGATTAAACTCTCCAGTCAAAAGACACAGATTGGCAGAATGGATTAGGAACTGTGACTCATCTATATGCTGTCTACAAGAAACTCACCTTAGACCCAGGGACACAATGAAGCTTCAAGGGAATGTTTGAAAAATGATTTTACATGCAAACAATAACCAAAAAAGGGCAGGAGTAGTTATACTAATAGAGGACAAATAGACATTTTAAATGTAAAACAATTGTAAGAGACAAAGAAGGACACTATATATTAATAAAAAGGGTAGTCTATCAAGAAGAAAATCATAAACATTTATGCACTTAACCAGAGTGCCCCCAAAATACATGAGGCAAAAATTCGGAAAATTAAATGGAGAAATAGATGCCTCTGCAATTATAATGGGGGACTTTAATGCACCATTATTACCATTAGACAGAACATATTGACTGAGGGTCAGTAAAGAAAAAGAGACCTTGAATAATACATTAGAGGATCTAGACCCAATAGACATACACAGAACATTAAACTCAAATACAGAAGGATATACATGCTTCTCCAGTGCACATGGGTCATTCTCCAGACCACATGCTAGGTCACAGAACAAGTTCCAATGAATTCAGAAAGACTGAAATTATACAAAGTAATTTCTCTGACCACAACAGAATGAAGCTGAAAATTAGTAAGGGGCAGAGAACCAGAATAGGCTCAAAGATATGGAAGTTAAACAATATACTATTAGATAATCAGTGGGTCAAGGAGGAAATTGCAAAAAAAAATAAGGAACCACCGTGAAATGAAGGAAAATAAGAACAGAACATATCAAAACCTATGGGATGCAGCAAAAGTGGTGCTGAGAAGGAAATTTATAGCCATAAATGTCTACAGTAAAAAAGAAGAAAGAGCTAAAGTCAAAGACCTAACTGCACACCTGGAGGAACTAGAAAAAGATGACAAACTAATCCCAAAGCAAGTAGAAAGAAGGAAATAACAAAGATTTGAACAGAACAAAATGAAATTGAGAATTAAAAAAATTAACAAAACCAAAAGCTGGTTCTTTGAAAAAATTAATAAAATTGACAAACCTTTAACTAGACTAACAAAGAAAAAGAGAAGAGAAGATGCAAATACATAAAATAAAAAACAAGGGATAGGTTATCACCACTGATCCAACAGAAATACAGTACCATAAGGAGGATGCTGTGAAAAATTGTTTGCCAACAAGAAGGATAATTTAAATGGACAAATTTCTAGAAACACACAAGCAGACTACATTGACAAAAGAAGAAACTGATGAACTCAACAAACCAATCACAAGTAACGAGATTGAATGAGTCATCAAAAATTCCCAGCTAAGAAAAATCCAGGACCAGATGACTGCATAGGTGAGTTCTACCAATCATTCCAGAAAGAACTAACACCAATCCTGCTTAAACGCTTACAAAAAATAGAAGAGGAATATTATCTAACTCATTCTATGACTCCAAAATCACCCTAATACCAAAACCACATAAAAGCACCACAAGAAAAGAAAACTATGTACCAATCTCGCTAATGAGCTTGAAGGCTAAAATGTTCAGCAAAATACTTGCTGTATTAGTCTGCCAAAGGGGTACTGACACAAAGTACCAGAAATCGATTAGCTTTTATAAAGGGTATTTATTTGGGGTAAAAGCTTACAGTTACAAGGCCCTAAAGAGTCCAACTCAAGGTTGCTTTCTTACCAAAGTCAGTTGCCATGTGTTGAAGCAAGATGGGCACTGATCTCTCCTTCCTGGACTTCCTCTTGCTGTTAAGGCTCTGTGGGGATCATCTGTAAGCTATCGGGTGAATGGCTTATCTCTCTACAGGGCCCAAGGATCAAAAATGAGGGAGCTTTCTCTCTTCCTTTCTGTCATCTTGAGTGAGTGTCTCTTTATATAGGCTCACCAAGGGGGCTGAGATTCAACCTGAGTCACACCTTACTGATGTGATCTAATCAAAGCCTTAATCTTAACAGGTAATTTAATCAAAGACATCTCAGTTGAATCCAATATAATCAAAGGGTATCATACTCAGAAGAATATATTAGTTTACAAACTGTAACTGTTGGGCAGTTTGATGTAATTATGAATTCCAAAAATATATATTGAATCATGCTTTTAAACTGATCTGTTAATCTGAGCATGATTAAGTTATGATTAGGGTGTTGACTGGGTCATGTCAGTAGGGCGTTGAGCCCCACCCCTTGGTGGGTGGGGGAATCAAATATAAAAGGCACAGCAAAGAACAGTGTTGGAGAAGTTTTGATGTTGGAGTTTTGATGTTGGAGTGAAGGCCCCAGGATAGAGATAAGTCATTCACCTGAGAGTTCACAGCTGGTCTTGCGGAGAGAAGCAAAGCCTAGAGAGCCTAATAGTCTACAGCTGACCTTGTGGAGGAACCAGAGGAGCTAAGCCTGGAGAGAAACACAGCCCTGGGAAGAGAGGAACCCGAGAAGCCTGAACCCTGGCAAACGTTGGCAGCTGTCTTGTTCCAACACGTGGCAATGGACTTTGGCGAGGGAAGAAACTTTTGCTTTACTGCCTGGTAACTGTGGACTTCTACCCCCAAATAAATACCCTTTATAAAGACCAACCAATCTCTGGTGTTTTGCATCAGCACCCTTTTGGCTGACTAATACACAAACATAATCTTTTTCTTTTGGGGACTCATAAATAATCTCAAACTGCCACACTTGCTAATCATATTCAATGACACATCAAATGAATTATACACCATGATCGGTTGGGTTTCATCCCTGGTATGCAATGATGGTTCAACATAAGAATATCAATCAATGTAATACACCACATTAACAGAATGAAAGAAAAAAAACCACATGATCATCTCCATTGATATAGAAAAAGCATTTGACAAAATACAGCATCCTTTTTTGATAAAAACACTTCAAAAGATAGGAATAGAAGGAAACTCCCTCAACATGACAAAGGGTATATATGAAAAACCCACAGATAACATCATATTCAATAGTGAAATGCTAAAGGCTTTCCCTTTAAGATCTGGTACAAGACAAGGATGCCTACTATCACTGCTTTTATTTAACATTGTGTTAGAAGTACTTGCTTTTGCACTTAGACAAGGAAAAGAAATAAAAGTCATCCAAATTGGAAAGGAAGAAGTACAAATTTCACTATTTGCAGATGGCATGATCCTATATATATAGAAAGCCCTGAAAAACCTACAACAAAGCTTCTAGAGCTGATAAACAAGTTCAGTGAAGTAGCAGGATATAAGAACAACATGCAAAAATCAGTAGCATTTCTGTACATCAATAATGAGAAATCTGAGGAAGAAATCAAGAAAAAAATTCCATTTACAATAGCAACTAAAAGAATCTAATACATAGGAATAAACTTAACTAAAGATGTGAAGGACTTGTTCACAGAAAACTACACAATGCTGTTAAAGGAAATTAAAGAAGATGTAAATAAATGGAAGATTATTCCATGTTCATGGATTGGAAGACTAAACATCTTTGAGATGACTGTCCTACCCAAACTGATTCACAGAATTAATGCAATGCCAATAAAAATTACAACAGCATTGTTTACTCAATTGGAAAAGTTAATTATGGAATTTGTTTTGAAGAGCAAGGGGCCCCAAAAAGCCAAAACATATTGAAAAAGAAAAACAAAATTGGAGGAATCATGCTATCTTATTTTAATGCATACTACAAAGCTACAGTGGTCAAAACTGCATGGTATTGGCACAAGGATAGACATACAGACCAATGGAACTGAATTGAGAGTTCTGATATAGATGCTCACATATATGATTAACTGACATCTGACAAGGCCACCAAGCCCACTCAACTGAGACAGAATGGCCTATTCAACAAATGGTGCTGGAAGAACTGGATATCCATATCCAAAAGAATAAGAGAGGATCACCATCTCATGCCCTATATAAAAATTAACTAAAGATGGATCCAAGATCTAAATATAAGAGCCAAGACCACAAAGCTCCTAGAAGATAATGTAGGGAAGCATCTATGAGACCTTGTAATAGGACATGGTTTCATAAACTTTACACCCAAAGCACAAGCAACAAAAGAAAAGATAGATAAATGGGACCTCCTCAAAATTAGAAACTTTTGTGCTTCAAAGGAGTTTGTCAAGAAAGTGAAAAAGGCAGCCTAGTCAGTGGGAGAAAATATTTGATAACCATTTATCTGATAAGGGCCTAATATCCAGCATATATAAAGAAATCCTACATCTTGAAAACAAAAATCCAAACAACCCATTTAAAAAGGGGGCAAGAAATTTGAATAGACAACTATCCAAAGAGGAAATACAAATGGCTAAAAAACACATGAAAATATGCTCAACATCACTAAGAATTATGGAAATGTGAATCAAAACTACAATGAGATATCATCTTACACCTATTAGACTGGCAGCTATTAAAAAAACAGAGAACTACAAGTATTGGATGGGATGTGGAGTATGGAACACGCATCTGCAGCTGGTGGGAATGTAGAATGGGGCAGACATTGTGGAGGACAGTTTGGTGGTTCCTCAGGAAGCTAACTACAGAACTGCCATATGATCCAGCAATCTTTCTGCTGAGTATATTCTCAGAAGAATTGAAAGCAAGATGCGAAAAAATATGCGCACACCAATGGTCATAGTGGCATTATTCACTATTGCCAAAAGTTGGAAGCAACCCAAGTGTCCATCAACAGATGAATGGATAAGCAAATTGTAGTGTATACATACAACAGACTATTACTCAGCTTTAAGAAAGAATGAAGTATTGACATAGAAGACAACATGAATCATGGAGACCTTATGTTGAGTGAAGTAAATCAGTCATTAAAGGACAAATATTACATGACTTCTCTGAGCAAATTGAGCAGATTCACATAATTGGAGTCTGGAAGATAGGTTATCAGGAGACAGAAAGGGAGTAGAGTATGGTAATCTGATGCTCAATATGGGCAAAACCTACGATAAGGTGGAAGGGAGTGGTTTGGCAGTGGATGGGGGTGATAATGGTGCAGGGATGTGAGTGGAGTCAATGGTGCTAGAATGTGAGGGTGAGTAGGGTTGGGGAGATTGGGTTGGACTCTCCATGGAACTGGGTGGGGAGGACTGGAGGAAGGAGTAGGTGAACTCAGGGGATTTGTAGGTCTGTAGTTAAAACTACAATGGTGGGAATGTTCTTTTAGCAAATACTAAAAGGTTTGTTGGTGGAGGGCATGGGGGGTGGGGGTATATTTGGGAAAGGGTGCACCTGGAGCATGCTCCTGTGGAGAATGAAAGTATTCATATTGTCATAGGGTGTTATCACAGTGGGTGAAGATCCACACAATAAACAAGAAAATATTAAACTCTCATCCTGGGAAGTCCTGCAATGTTCTCAAATAGAGGCGCAAGAGTCTCCTGCAGACATAGCCAGTGCCTTATAAAAGAAGAAAGACCAATATATCAAATCCTCAACATTAATGCATATAACTACAAACCTTATTCTTCAAAAATTGCAACTCAGTGGTTACCATGGGTTCTGAGGGTTGGGGGTGGGAAGAATGGATGGCTCATGGGGTATTTTTAGGGCATTGGAATTGTTCTTCATGATCTTGCAATGATGGATACAGGCATTTTGTTAGAACCTATAAAAGTGTATGGTACAGAATGTGAACCATAATTTAAGCCATTCACCATGGTTACTAGCAACGCTTGAATATTTGTTCATCAATTGTAACAAATGTACTATACTTGTGTAAGATGTTATTAATAGGGGAAAATGTGAGAGGAAGAGGGGTGGGGTATATGGGAATCCCTTATATTTTTATGTAACTTTTCTGTAGCCTAAAGTTTCTTTGAAAATAAAGTGGAAAAAAAAAATACTGAGGGAACATACAGAAAAAAATTGTCACTGTACATAAAAGATAACAGATCTTATGGAGATGAAAGTCACAATGCAAAAAAAGTACTTTCTAAATTTTTATTTTTTTTTTAATTTTGTATTTTTTATTATTTTTTTGGCTTTCCTTTTGGGGAAGTTTTGGATTGCAGAAGAGTCACAAATGTGGCAGGGGAGGATCACTTGTGTGGGATGTTGGTCTGGGGGAATGTGTGAGAGAGGTGCACCTGGGGCATGCCTCTTTGGAATATGAATGTGTTCAAGTGGTCATGAGATGTTGTCTAAGTGGGTGGAGACCCACACAATGACTGAAAGAATATTGAATTCCCATCCTGGGGAGTCCTGCTACATTTTCTAATAGAGTGCCAAGAATCCCTATATACATGGGCAGTGCCTAGCAAAGGTGGACAGACTAATACTCTAGGCCCATGATATTAATGCTTGTAATTTTGAACCTTGTTCTTGTGAAATTGAAACAGCCTAGTATTATGTATTGCCTGAGAGTTACCTCCTGAAAGCCCCTTTGTTGCTCAAATGTGGCTTCTCTCTAAGCCAAACTCAGCATAAAAATGCACTACCTACCCCTGGCCTGGGACATGACTCCTGGGGATGAGCCTCCCTGGCACTGAGGGATTAGTACCAAGTGCCAACTAGTGATGCATTTGGGAAAAGACCTTGATCAAAAGGGGGAAATATTAAATATAAATGAGTTTTTATGGCTAAGAGATTCCAAAGTGTGTTACACTTAGGAGGATCTCACTGACTGCCGCAGTAAACAGTGCCTCAAGCAGGGGGGCTCCTGAGGACTTTAGAGACATCTGGACACTATAAACAGGGCAGACAACCCCAGGGATTCGACATCCTGTCTGTGAGCCTTACCATGATATATATGATAAACTATCCCCTCAATGTATTGGAGTTGGACTCATTATAATTTTCCTACACATTGTTCTTATGCCCCTTTTATCTGAATCTATAATTAACACTATATCCATTAAATATGTGTCCAAGATACTTAAATTTTCTGGCTGTTCATATGCTGGTTGAGCCCTGAATCTCAGCAGACATGCAGCCAACAACTACTCTCCAGTTCATTGGACTCGCCCAGGACAAGTAACAAAAGGATGATGATGTCCACCCCACCCTCCAAAAAACAGAGTACCTACCCCTGCAAGCAAGACATTTCCACCCATCTGCCCCATGGGATCTAAGCTCCCTCTCAACTGAAAGCAAAGTGGGCATCACTATCCACAAATCCTCAAGATTGAGGAATGAACAAACCTAAGAGGGGAATGTAACTATGGACTAAAGTATCATTATTATTCTAGTAATGGAAAAATTTGTAACATTGATATAAAGGCAGTCACCACCAGAGGTTCTGAGGGGAGGGAGAGAGAATAGGTGTAACATGGGGCATTTTGGGGACATTGGAATTGTTCTGCATGACATTGCAATGATAGATACAGGCCATTGTACATTTGTCAAAACCTATAAAATTGTGCAAAGTGTAACCTATAATGTAAACTATAGACCATGGTTACTAGCAATACTTCAATATGTGTTCATGAATTGTAACAAATATACCACACTAAGGAAAGATGTTATCAATGGAGAAAAATATGGGAGGGGGAGCAGGTAAGCTATATGGGGATCCCCTATATTTCTGATGTAACATTTATGTAATCTAAAGCCTCTTTAATAATAAAATAAAATTAAATAAAAAAAAAAAAGAAATTCAGCATAATGAAAGTTCCCTTTCCTTTTTCTGCCCTTGCACGCTATCTCAACCTTCAAAAATAGCCTTGACGGACATTTAGTGTCTTTACTTCCAGAACACACTTCTGTGATTATAAATGTAAATATAGGTGTGTGTAAGTATGTGTATTCATTACATACATAAAGAAATTGGCATTTATATTAGGTATGAATCTCAGGCCACAAACCTTATAGGCTTGCACTATCTTGTGTGCAAGATAGATACATTTCTTTATTTTCAATAAATGAACATAATTTAACTCTGAACTCCCATGCTCATAACCGTGGCAGGGAGTTCAACTTCAAATTTAGGTTCCCAGATCCCAAGGGTTGTGCCAAGATCTCAAGTCTTATGAGGGACCACATCATCATGGAAGGCCCTTGGGTCTCCTCTCCACATTGGCTACTGCCAATGCCTACTGTCTCCATATATGTCCTTCCAGAAAGCCTTGGCAAAACCTATACTGGTGGCAAGGACCCTTGCATGAGCAAAGGGAATAGTGAAAAATTCCAGGTGAAAACATCATTTATAATCCAAAAATTCTACTCTACATGTGTTTGTATTTTCTGAGAGCCAGAGATGAGGATATCATGACACATATCATTGTAAAAAAGAATTATAGTAAACCCACAAAGCAATCCCACTGTTAACTACGAAGCTGTATTGGTCATTCTAACCTCCTTTCTGATAGTCAATTATCAGACTTTCAATAAGCACAAGGAGAAATCTGAATAGGCCTCCAATCTGGTTCAGACTCCACTCACATGAAGTTCTTCTCTAAGGAATCCTTTTTCAAATCTACTCTTTTTAGCACCCCCCCACCCCCACCCCTTCTGGAATGTAATTTGGTGCTAGCCATGCTCAGAACTAAGCTTCATAATTCAAAAGACATACGATAATTTCCATCATGGGGTGGATCATTACTTGAATTGTGAGAGGGGCACTGTCCACCTTATAAAGCTACCCCTGTTGTCTTCTCATTATACCCTTCTCCTCTTCCTCATTACTTCAGGTGTGTATTGATCAGATTTTTTTTCTCTCTATTTTGTTTGCCTTCTGTTTGCTCTGCTCTTTGTCCTTATTTTCCTAACTGCCAACAGAAGCTCAGCCCACTCCACTGCAAGGGATGGAGTCCCTTAATGAAGCAACTAGCGATAAGGACCCGGGCTCCTGACACCCTGTCAATAACTATTTTTGAAGTTTAAAGGAGAAGCATGAACCTTAGGAGTTTCTTTTAGCTGGCTTGCTTTGCGATTTAAGCTGATCAGTTTACACAGTATATTTGAGGCACTGAGGAGGAGGAGGCCTGACCCATTTCACGTTCCATACCCAGTGTGAATTTTGACCAATTTTGGGGGCTTCAGCTAAGTCAAGGAACTTTTAGAACTCGAGGACTCACAAATATGTTGCAGTCCAGGAACATTCATCATGTTATCTTATCTGAAAGTGCCTTTTTCCCCTTCTGTTCACTAAAATAGAAAAGTCAGTGCATTTGGATGACGTGCCCTTGGCACTGTAGCATAAGGCATCTTGGAAAAGTTCTCTTGGCCAAGTTGACATGTGTCGTTGCAGTTTAAGAAGTCAGTTTTATCTTTCAACTCCCAAAATTTCTATCAATTTGAAGTGCAGCTGCTATCTGAAATCTCAATACCCATTTAGATAAATAACATGCCAACATCTAAAACTTAGCATAGTTAATAAAGCTGGGTATCAATGAAATGCTGTGCTAAGAGGTAAGGATGAAAATGCAAGACATTGGATTATTCATCTCTTTAGCATACCATCCCTATGGTATTTTATTATTCTCCCTTCTAATCATTTCTATTATCACAGGAAACAAGGTTATGGAATTTTGACAAATTTATAGCTTATGTGATTCTGAAGTCGCCAAGATGATATATTTCACACCCCAAACCTTTCTACCTGTGACATTGGAAATTCATGATCATGAACAAAATGTCCTGTATCCTGGTCTCAAATATTCTCTTCAGCCTTTTGCTCTGAGACATGATCCTTTGAATATACTGCTTCTCTGACTGCTTCTCAAGTGATGGTTTTTTTTCCTCTTGGACCTGGAGTTAGAACATTTTTCCCCTTGTTCATCATTGCTCTTTCTGGACCGTTTTTCCTCTCCCCTTTTCTGCAAACTCCAATTGCTTTGAGATGTGTGCTATCAGCTATCAGACTGTCTCCCACTACTCCTCTTTGTTACAGTAATCTATTAATGCCCCAGCCACTGCCAACCCCATTCATTATTGATGACTTAAATAGCTCCGTATCTCTCTCAGAGTCACATCTTTATTATTTTTGGTGAATCCAAAATCCACATGGATGATCCATCCAACCCATTGGCAGTTCACATTCTTGTCCCTCTCCTTTCAGAGGTCTCTTATTTGTTTTAGTCATCATTTCCATTGTATTACCCTTGATCTTGAAGCTCATTCTCAGTCCAGGACTTCTGCATTTATCTGAGACATTTTTCTCCAGATCTTTCACACTTGTCCCTTCAGTGAGTCAAGTCTCTGTTCAATTGACACTTCCTTGGAAAAGCCTTTAGGATGACCCTATCTAAAATAACTATCTGGCCCAACCTTCATCCCTTCTTGCCCTGCTTTATTTTTCTTCATACTTCTCATTACCATTAGACAGTACATTATATAGGGAAGGATTTCCAGGTCTCCCCCACTTGACTATATGCCCCATAAACACAGGATTTTGTCTGCCTGTTCACCACCACATTACTTGCACCTAAACTCTGTGGACTCATATTGGGTCCTAAATAGGTATTTAAGAATGAAATAATGAATAGATTATATGTGTTTATAGCTACGTACCAATTTACCACGAGCACTCTCAGGCCATTAGTAAATTATTACACCATCTCAACACTCATATGGTAGCTCTGATATATTAAGAACATTCCTGTGAATAATTTCCATCAGAATATTTATATCTCCCCACTTGAAATTTTTCTGATGTGTTCTAATTAATCCAATTACATTCATAGCTTATCCTGAATTGCTGTGCAGATTCCTCTTGGGAACAATTTTAAACACACAAGCCAGCTCTTTATCACATTTCTTGTATAAGTTTTGATCACTCTTTTTATACTGGATAAGAGAAATTACATGGATGTCAAGGGTGAGAGAACATAGGTCATGGTGTGTGAATGAGAAGATTTATTGCTTGCTTAATTCTCAAGGAAATACCTTTAGCTCCTTCTTAAACTATGGGTCAACAGTTTTTCCTGTGTTTATGTAGCAGCTTTATTCATAGGCCTGATATTTGGCCCCTTCCAGGGAGTTCTGGGATCCTGCATCAGAAAATCGCTCTGCTTTGTGTATAAAGATGATCCATTGACCTGCCCCACCAGGACGCCTGCTGCTGGGCTTTCTCCCCAGAGGTGCGGCCTTTTTTCTAAGTTATATACTAATTCTTTTCTGATTCCTCTTCTGAGTTTGTAAGACATGTGGCAGTATCTAGAGACATAGACCAATGCTGGAGAAAAAACTGACGTCTTGTCCAAACCAGACTTACCTTTATATGGACTTTGGTCTCATTCACTCCTTTTCCTAAGCAATTCTGTAGCCCACTCCCAAAATTAGGAAGCCTGAATGAGGGCCTTTCCTAGGGTCACCACCTTCGAAAACTTAATTTTATATTTGGAAAAAAACACAGGATCTCAGAACTTGATTAAGAAGGCCCCTCTCTGAGCTTTGTCATAGTAAGTATTCAATAAAGACTAAAGAACTGATTGACTGAAAAATGGAAAACAATGGAGATTAGAAAAGGACTCACTCTTCTCACTGGTTGAGAATATTTTTATGTTCCTGGACATCTTTGTTGGTAGAAGTTTTTTTAAAAAACTCAGACTGGGAACCTCTCTGCTTCAAGTAATAATCACCAGCCTAATGAAGAACAAGCTCCCGTATAAGAGTGATAGGGAAAATGTGTACATATTAATACTCCTTTCCTCTCACCATGCTTCTTCCTCCCCACATGATTATGTTCAAAAGAAGAGGGAATGATTTCCTGAGAAAAGTGACCAGAGAAAATGAAGTGCCAAGTTGAGTATGTTTTTTGGTAGAAACTGATTGGTATGAAAAGTACTGAACAGGAGACATTTAAGAAAAGGATTTTTAAAGATTGCTGTGTAGTCTTCATTTTATATTTTCCATGAGTTCGTACTATTAAAAAATTATTTTCAGTCATTCTTTTCCAGTACTGCTATTTTACAGAAAGCAATTTTGTGTCCTTTGGGGCCCAGTTTAATCTGGTTTGCATAAGGTGACCCATCACGGAGTCATACCCCGAGGGGTGGTCGTTCAGGGTGGCTCTGGAGGTTCAAATGATCAAGGGAGAGCTGTCTTCCTATCTGGGGGATACGTGAAGGCTTCCTGGAAGGGGCAGCATTTTACCCAGACCTTGGAAGGATAGGTAAAATGTGTATCAACAAAAGACAAGGGTCAGAACTTCCAGATGGAGGGAGTGATTAAGGTGACCAAGACAGCAAAAATCAGGAAGCAGTGAGGAGCTCAGTGTGGCTGGAAGCTGCTCAAATGCTATTCCTTTTACCTGGACTATATCCTTCACACTGGACCACTTCCAACACACACACACACACACACACACACGTTGTTCTCTACCTTCACGGGTCTCATTCTCACTCATCCTATAGGCTCATTTGGACCTCACTCCATCCAAGAAGCTTTCCCTGATTCCTACTCTGCACAGTGATGTGAACTTGGGGTACACAATGCTGCTGTCACCAGAGCACTCATCACACAATAATATGAGTCCCCCAACCCCCATCTCCAGGAGGACAGAGACCTCTTGCTCACCATCATATTTCCCAGTATCTATCACAGTGCTAGGAACATAGTAAGCTCCTAATAATTCAATATTTGTTTGTTTTTTTCAGAAATAATTAAATGAGACCAAAAGAGTTGTGGCGAATACATTTTGTAAAGTCCTAGAAGACATGTCAGGGAATGAACTGGTCTTCTTGACTCCTTACTTGCCAGGTGTGTTGATGTTCAATCACAAACTCTCATTGCTGGAGGGGTCTTTAGAAATAGCTCAGTCCCTCCTTCATTGTCCCACACATTTTACAGATGAGGGAACAGAAATAACTAGAAGGAAGATGTCCAAGAGAGGCACCCAATTAGTGTCTGCTGGATTACTCTTTATTGATTTCCACTTTGGCCCTCTTTTCCCTCTGCCACGTGGTTACCTTACAAATCAAAAATGTGCTTCTCCCTCCCTCCCTCTCTCTCTCTATCTCAAGAACTAGAAGTTTGCAATCCAAGATGCAAAAATACTGAGAAAAATTCATGGTTAAAATGTCATGCCCTGAAACATAGCTAAGTCTCACAGACATGACAGAACTTATTTGCCTGGAAATATTAAAAATAGAATCCAGTCATCAAACTCCCCCCTGCTTCTTACTCCAGTCGATTGTCACTGTTGTCAATCACAGCTGCTCCATCTTTCGCCCACTCACATTTATATTGAAAGTACCTGTCTGACATTAAGGTACAAGGAGCCATAATGATAGGGGATTTGGAATGAAAAATTTCTCCTACTGAATACATAAACTCAGTAAAATATTGGCTGAAAACAACAAATGGCAGGTTAGTGAATATATTAATCATCTTGCCTTCAACGTGTGTTCTTTTAATTTTCTTGTGAGTTATAAGAGAAAAGGGATGGTATGAACTCAAGACTTCACTGGGTCTTCCATGTTTATCCATCAACACTAATTTACAATGACAGATTCTTGGGGGGGGGGGCGTGCATTAGTGAACAAATCAGTCTTTGCCCTTCACCTTGGGACGCCATTATCTGATGGGTACGAGGGATGGTGTCACCCAATTGTGATGTACCTGTTCAATCCCACAGGTGCTCTGTGCTGGAAGGAAACATGCAGGTGTCCTGAGAACTCACACCTGGAGGTCCAAATCTAGCATTCAAGCTAGGATATCCTCCTAAAGAAATCCTCCTTAAGCTAGGATCCAATGGATAATGAGGATTTGCCAGGAGGGGAGGGGATGGGGAAGGAGGGTCCCTTCCTCAGAGAGAATAAAATTATAAAAGGCCCTATGGCCTTCTGGCTAGCTCAACACTGCCCTGTGATTGCAACTTATACAATCTTGAAGATGACCCTATGAAGTAGGAAATATTAATGTTTTACTGATATGGAGAATGGAGAAGCTAAATGATTTACCCAAGACTATATAGCTGATCTGTTGGAGATCCAAAATTTGGACCTCAGATCCTGGCTCCAGAGTCCATAGTTTTAACCAGAACACAAGACTGCTTCCCTCCTTGATGGAGCTTGAGGTAGGCAGAGAATGAGTGTGAGGAGTAGGTTGTGCGATGAGGCTGGAGAAGGCATGGATGACTCAGGGCCTTGCTGAAAGGGCAGCCAGGGAATTGGATTATTCAAGAACAAGAGTGCAAAGAGGGAGCGCCAGGAGAAGGCTTCACAGTTGTCTAAGTGAGAGGGGTCATTGGCTTGGATTAGGATTATGATAATAGAGGTGAAATAAATAAAAATCTCAGGTATATTTTGGCAGTGGAAGGAACAGGACTAGTTAGATATTGGGAGATGAGCCTTTAAAAATTATGATGGCATGACTAATTATACATAATATCCAATTTTATATCATCATGCAAATCATATGTTTTAAAATTACAAAACAGCTTCCTGGCTATGCCAAATAATTTAAGATATGTCAATATGTGTCCAATGGTCTAAATAAAATGCTCTTTTCTAAGCCTTATGTTTCCTTTTGCATCCTCCCCAAATTCATTAAGAAAAAACTTAAAGAAAATTCACCGCACAAAGTCAGATTACAGCAACTAGCTAATTGGCCATACTTCAATCCAGTTCCCATACTTTCTGTCCATGTCCCCCCCCCCTTTTTTTTAAGGCAGAACAGGGCGTTAAACCTGGGACCTTGTACATGGGAACTACACACTCAAACCGCATAGCAACATCCGCTCCCCTGCATGCTCCTTTTTAAAGAACCTCCAGAGTATGTGGGATATAAAATGAGTCAATTTATAGCAACATTTAGCTCTAAGATGTGTTACATATAGATATTCATAGAAGAACCGCCTTTTGGTCAAGTGGGGTCTCTTTACTACTGGTAAAAAGGGGTCTGGCGTCCCTCGTCAGGAACGGGGTGACAGGGAATGAGGTGTATCTCAGGCACACTCTCTGCCCGCTCTCTATGCTTTCTCGAGGCCTCAGGACGCCTTCTGCCTGCGCAGTGTTCCTTACACGCACTCGCTTCCACGCGGTGGCGAGGTCGCGGTGAATCCATCCCAGGTCCAATTCCAGCCTCTGCTTATGACGGAGCAGCTTCTCCCTTTCCTGGCTTTGCCAGTGCCTTGTGGTAGCGGAAGGAGGAGGACACGTGGGTGAGGACAGGACCCTGGGTGAAAACAGCGCCAGGAGGGACAGAGCTTGTGCCGAGCAAAGGTAATCTCAGTGATAATTCCCAACGACAGATACAGGCCATTTTACATCAGCATAAAACATGCAGAACTGTGTGCAAGAGAGTGTAGTCTAAAATGTGAACTGTGGTCCAGGCTTGGTGGCAAAGCCCCAAGATGTGTATATCCATTGCAGGTGATGTGCCACACTAATGAAAGATGTTTATGTGGAATATTATGGGAGGTGTGGGAGGAGGGGAACATGGGAATCCCTGTAATTTTTGTGTAACATTAATGTAATCTAAGCATCTTTTAAAATATTAAAAAATAAATAAATAAAAAGATAATCTCAGTGAAACAAGGCTACCTGGAGTGAAGAGCAACTGATAAAAATAAGATGCGTAAAAGGTTGCATGGAGAATGGAACAGACGCTCCCTGTTTAGCCAATCCCTTAACCCGGACCTTCACACAGGACTTGGCAACCAGTCTCCAGACAGATCTAAACTCTCCGCCTGTGCGCTCAGCCTTACCATGCGGCGTTTCCTACAGCACTTGAGGCTAAGCTCAAGCGCCACGGCTTCCACGAAGTCTTCACCAAAATCTTGCCCTGTTTGCCCCTGGCTTTAGTTGCTTAGCATGGTCTTCCCCGTGGGCGGTGTGGGTTGATTTTAGGTAGCCCAAGGACAAGGCATTAACTATTACCCAATGCTGAGGAAGTTATGGCCTCTTCAGTTCTCTTCAATCCGTGTGTTTAAATCAAGGAAAAAGTACAAGTTTGGTTCTAATGTGTCTTTAACAACTCTCTGATACTTGCTACTCATTTTTTTTTTTTTTTTTTTTTAAAATAAAGAGCCAGCAGGCCTTGGGCTTCCAGCCTTGGCAGCCAAGAGTGTCTAGGTAAACTTTAGTAACACCACTTCACTCTACAAACACTTTCTATTAATGCAAAGGGATACCAGTGCACCATTTATATTGCCAAGACACAGCTTCCTTTAAAAATAAATATATTTAGGTAAGAAAGGAAGTCAAAGTAATAGTAAAGAAGCTATCCAATATAGCAAAAATTGTGAATAACTAAAATTTCAGAAACACAGACTTTCTTAGGCTCTGAAGCACAGATAGGGAGTGCTCTGCTTCCATATATAATAAAGTCCTAAAAGATAGATGAAAGAAATATGTTAAAAAGAAGACTTATTATGAGAGTCAAAAATTGTATTTCCATGGTATGGTACCTATTTCTTAATTTTCTTCTTTTACCTCTGAATTCTCAGGAAAACAATGTCCAATGAACATTTACCTGGGAAGCAAGATTTGCAGCTTTTGCCCTAAAGTAGTGATGCTCACACTTGAACTTCATTAAGTTTATGAGAACCAAACTTTTACAACTACTTCATATGCGTGCATTTTTCCTCTTCTATTCATTTTGAGTTTAAAAGGGCAAACTGCAACAAAATAGCCAACATTTGCTTGAATTGCTATAAAAAGATGGCAACAAGGCCAGACTTGAACTTTTCACTGCCAGGTAATGCCAGATTGATTGCTTAGAATGTGCCTTGGAGAGTAGATATACAATACAAAAATCTGTATTTGTCAAGTAACTGACAATATAGTGGTGTCAATGTGCAGGGAAAAGTATTGTACATTATAAAAAAGTTGAACCTTCAGAAGTCTTATATAGTATATATAGTAGACAATCCTATATAGCACAATATGCTCATGTTATAAGTAGAAGTTAAGACTTGTTCTTAATCAAATACTACTTTTAACAATTTATTTGGTTTCCTCCAACAAAATATTAAACTACTGAAACTTAGAGACTTTTCTTATTGCTTTGGCCACTAGCTTCTTTTTTGGGAGTGGGATGTTCTTTACCTTCACAGGATTTCCTCTTTTTGAATGGAGTAACTTATTTTTCTTTTATGGAATCATTCTTGGCCCAGTCCATGTAGTTTGCATGGGACTAACTGCTTCTCAGCTCCATGGGTGGATACCTGAACCTAGTTCATAAGACTTCACCTTATGAATGGATACATGACCCAGCCTGGATCCATAGGATCCCAAAACTTGGGGTTTGCTTGAACTGTTAGGATAAAGCAATCCTCTTTCTACTGCTAAGTGAGTAGGATGTAAGCCTGGAGTTATCAAGACTACAGTCTAGAGAAATCCTGACCAAGAACAAAGCCAATGCAGAGAAAACCAGAGCCTCAAGTGATGGAGAGAGTAATAAAATTAAGATAATAATGGGAAGCGGCTGTGGCTCAATCAGTAGGGCTCCCGTTTACCATATGGGAGGCCCCGGGTTCGGTTCCTGGGGCCTCCTGGTGGGGGCGGCCCGCCCGCACGGTGTGGTTGGCTGGCCCAGTGAGCACAAGCAGCAAGGGGGGGATAAATGAATAAATAAATAAAATCTTAAAAAAAAAAAAAAAATTAAGATAATCCTTTTTGTGTCCCTAGATCCAGCCATTCCTGAAGGTATTACCCTTGAACTTTCCATACCCCTCAATTTTAAAACTAATTTCAGCTGCATCTGCCATCTGAGAGAATATTCACTAATACAAACCCCTCCTCCCACCAAGCATTTAACAGAGTGCCAGGCCCATGATGTATATATGGTAAATACTTGATGTGAGTGCCCAAGTTCCCCTAGGATTAGAGAACAAGGTGGTGTAGTTGAAAGAGCACTGGAGTGAGAGTCTGGAGAATTCAAACATTTTAACACATTTTTACTGAGCACTTACTTTGTGCCAGGCATTGTTCTAGGTGTGAGGATACAGCAGTGAACAAATAGACGAAGTCCTCAATTTAATGGGAGTGATATTTTAGCAGGAGAATAAACAATGTCATATTATATGCAGCTGTGAAGAAAATCTTGCTACTAATTAGGTGTGGTTCCCTAAGAGAGAGCCACTTTATCTTTGTGGGTTTCAGTTTCTTCATGTGTGAAAAGATGGAGTTGCAGTTCTTGCTCTTTTTTTTTTGTCCTTACCAAGACCAACACAACAATGACAATATTTTCATTTCTTGACACATTCTTATGAATCTGAATTCAAGAGCACACATGGAAATATACTGGGTAGGGAAGGGAGGGTGGTGGTGCTGATGGCGTGTCCTGGAAACTTTATGTCTTCCTATGTTTATGCTAAACTTCTCCAGGCATAGTTTTGAGAGATATGAATTCTTCCTTGTTCAGGTTTCCCAGAAACAAGCCAGATTCCCATGCGAGTTAGGGGCTGACGAAACCTGCTGAATTCCCTTGAGGTTCTCACCTGAAAGCGATATCTGAGCCTACCTGTTCTGTCCATGAGCTTTCCCCGAAATCAATGACAGGCAGTCTGTTCACAGTCGTGCAAAGTTTCTGTTATCTCTGAACCTCGGGTAAGTTGAGACGGTTTTTTTCCTCCCACAGCTCCTCAGTTAATCACTTTACTTATCATGATCTCTGCTCTGGCCTGCCTCTTCCTACAAGTTTTCAGAATCCTCAGAACTTCTCTCCCAGTGGGAATGGTCTCATAGCATTACTGCTTGGCCTTTTAAAGTGGCCTGTAAATATAATTTGGTTCTGAAGGGTGACCTTGTTGCTGTTCTTAGGCCTTTTTTGCATATATCTATATTCTTTGTTGCTGTTTTTAGGCCTTTTTTGCATATATTTATATTCTTTAAACAAGTATGTATTGAATAAATACCATGTACCAGAGGATGCTGCACTCCTCTGGTGCTTCCTTTCCACCCCACCCCACCCGCCATTCTTCTCTTGCTCCTTGCTTATTGTTCTGTCCACTCTGCAAACTACATTCACTTAACTCACCGCCCCTCACTCCCACAGATTGTCCCACAGATTGTCTCATCACTGCCTTCTAAGGCAATTCCCATGATGCCTTGCTAGGTCACTAGAACATGAGCCTCTTGGGAAAATATATATATATATATTTTTGAAAAATAACTATGAGTCCTCTGGGAGTGATTCCTCAAGAAGTGATTCTGTGGTAAACCCTTCATAAACCCTTGCTGATCATTCTGCCCATAGTACTAGCTTATTTCAGACTGAAAGCATTTGGGGTGCCACTGAAGGAATGTAAGCTTCCAGTTAACCCCAAACTGGCATGACTTTGGCAGACTGTAGTATTGAGGTCTCCAGCATCAACAGTATAATTTGCATAGCCCTAGTTAGCCCTATATTAGTAGGCTTTCAACTTGCTGAGTAATTCATATGACCTTTGCCGTGTTTGTCTCAGTAAAACTCATGTTGGATAGATTCCGTGGTCCCACATTCAGGTTATTTGGTGACATTTCTCCTTAAGGTGAGGACTGCATCTTATTTCTCTTTATCTTCCCAGTGCCTTGCATACTGTTTTGCATGCAGTGTGTGCCTGATGAATGTTTTGACAATCAGATTTTGAATCAGTTACTTTCTTGGATAGCTGTTGACAATATCCCAGCCTCTTGATAAAGTAAAACCTTATGTTAGCCATTGAATTTCTATCAAAGGCATTGCAAACTGATTATTGATTTTTTTAAAAAGAGAAATAAATCTACCACTCGGTTCCTATTCCTGCAGTAAAATGTGAGCTAGGAGAGCCAGAATTAACTCAGAAGTCTGATGGAATCCTTGGGAATGGAGAATAATGATAATAATGATAGTGATAATAGAATATGGGAATTTAGTTAATTTTAGACAATTGTTAATCACTCAATCTTGAGAAAGTCTAGAGTCTTCTCCATGATTTGGGGAGGGTTTTAGGATTTAACTCTTGATGCTTTTCTCTTTATCTCCATCTCCTCATCCAACTCTGTTGTCCTAGTTCTGTCTCACCCTATACCAATCTCAGTATGAAACCCAATATCTTCACTGCTTCCACCAAAAATCCATGTGTATACAAGCATCTTATGAATTTCATAACATTATTAAAGAATTGAAGTAGTTGAGAGAGAGGTCCTATGGAGCCCATACTCTTCACGTCTTGCTGGATAATACCCAGTCCCTTCTCTTTGCTCTCCCTCCTTCCTCCCTCACCTTAAGAGAAACCACTTTATTCTCCCCCTTGCCTCACACCAAACTCCATAAAATGCCCCCTTAACCTAAAGCATTTTTCTACAGTCTCCTTCTTAAGAAGTGTGCTGATAATATAAAAACTATCTCCATCTTATTACACAGGATCTGGGTCATCCATATTGAATATGGGCCTCAAGTAGAGTTGTTGTCAAATGAAACCTGATGTCTTCAAAGGACAAGACTGTAGAAATAAGGTAAACTCTCAGAGTGAATCAAACACCAAAAAGATGACGTCAGTGATCTTCAGCTCTCTGGGGGAAAAAAAAAAAAAAAAAAAAAAAAAAAAAAGGCTGTTAAACAGCTGCTTCTTTAGAGTTCTGCTTCAGCATGGCAGAACTTATTCAGGGTGTGAGAGCTCTCAACAGTCCTGCAGCAAAAATCTAAAGAGCAATACATAGGCTCTGGGGGAGTTAGATGCCTAGCCTTGATGAAGTGGTTCAGCTGTGATGGGAATGGCTCTATACATCCCACCTGTGCCTTGAGAAGTTTGCCATGAAAGGTTATACAATGGGTCTCCATCAGTGGCTCTATGGAGTCAGTTGTGTTAAAATAAATGCTGTAATTGGAGGCCCAGTCTTCACCCATCAGAAAAATCTTTTCACTCAGGGGTAGTACAGAGTCCCAATTCAGAGGGCTAACTGCCAAAAGTTTACTGAGTGCAAGAGTAGCAATTTCTAGTTTCTGCAGGATGAATTAGATGAAGAGAACTCAATAAATGCTTTTAAATGATAATGCTCTGGCAGTAGTGGCATATATCCATGCTTGAACTCAGCGTGGTGCTGACTCATGTTCTTCTGGTGAGAACCCCACTGCCCAGGCTCTGCCAACACTCCCCACCCTACAGACTTCAAGGGGAGCTTGTTCTCAGCTGCAATGCAGCCCTGCAATAGCTTGCTAGAGGTGTAGAGTGAAGCAGGTAGAGAATCACAGAGTTGGCAGAGTTCAGTCATGTGATCATTGGATTCTAGGTCAAACCAAAGAATTTATTAGGTCACTAACCTCCTTGGCTGAGATCTCAAGACCAGGAGTTTCGAAATCTATAGCTTGTGGGCCAAATCTGGCCAAGGCCTGTTTTAATCCAGCTCTTGAACTAAGAATGTTTTTCAAAAATTTTAAGGTTATAAAAAACAAAAACTATGTGAAAGAAAATGTGTGTGACCTGCAAAGCCTAAAATATTTACCATCTGGGTGGTCCTTTACTGAAAAAGTTTGCTGATCCCTACTCTAGACCAATGGTACTCAGTCTTGGCTACATACTGGGCAATCTTTAAAAACAAAACAATGCAATGCAAACAAACAAATAGGTAGCCCTGCCCTAAACTGATTAACTGAATTACCTCCAAAATGTCATTTGCATGTTTATGAACCTCCACAAGTAACTCTGATGTTTACCAGTGTTAAGAATGATGTAGACTTTTTACTTCTTATAGGATCCTCATTGTTGATCCTTGTATTGTGTGGCATCAGTCTACATTGAATTAATCAGAACCTCTGTTTCAGCAGAATCCTGGGGCAGTACTAAGTGGGAGAAGGGCACCAAGAAAGCTTCCAACTTGCCAAGGGAAAACCTGAAGAGTTACAACAAGGTTGATCTTTATTGTAGACCTACTGTATTTGCTAAACACTTTACATTCATTTTCACATTTAATTCTTGCTGCAACTTTATAAAATGAATCATTATCATGAGGAAATTGAGGCTTGAAAATATTCGATAACCATCCAAGATTACCTAGTTGTCAAGGGGCAGAACCAGGATTTGAACTAGCCAGAACCTAATTCTTTACCAATGTGTTTTGCTGTCAGGCTGTCATAGAATGGAACCACCAATAACTGGAAATCAGATCAGCCATCCTGGGAGCAGATGGGGAGCAGTGTGTGAAATGGCTTGACTGAAACTCATGCACTCACACCGAGCCACTGATGCCGGGAATGTGGGGCCTCCTTGCCTTCGAGAGGCATGTGGGGCATCTGAATTTAAGCCCCATTCACCTGCCATATTTCTCCAGGGTATAGGCTCCCACCCCTTCAGGCCTAAAATGCCACCATCAGACACCTGCCTCTGCCTTCCAGTCCCCAGGACAGCATGGGGGCGTGCACGTGCTATCTGGAGCAAAGGCAGGAGATCCAAGAATATAACCTCAATGATCCAATGCAGAGGCCTGAAAATTGCCTAAACTTACAGAGGAAAGTGAGCCTTAGAAAGACTCATTAACTTTCTCAGAGTCACCCAGATTCTAAGGGGTGGTGTCCGACTTACATGAAGGCCCGTGCTCTGTGGCACACATGCCTGCTGCCGTTTTAGAGCAGCCTGATGCCAAGAGATTCCTCTTCCCTTCTCCACCCATCTCTCCGAACGCCCTCCAGGGGCTTTCCCAATAAAGGGAAGGGCCTCTTCATGGGGCCTGGGTATGAGCTGTCCCTTCTTGGGCCTCTTAGTAGCCTGGTCTCAGTTGAAGATTTTCCCTTTCAGGAGGCCCAACTGCTGCCACATTGTCAATTGCTAGCTGGTTACCATGGAGACGGGTCTCAAGAGGGATCTGCTTTTCTCCCTCCTTGAATGAGGAGTATAGGGCTTTGTGAGGGGCAGCACTCTTCCTTCGTGGCCAGGAGAAGAATTGGCTTGGGTGGTGGGTCGTGTGCAGTTTTACTTACAGACCTTACTCTTTGTCAGTGTAAGGTTGTCAGTTGTTCCTTCTTGAAAACAACTGTCCTTATTTGGAGAACTTATTCTTTCTCCCTTTTGATGGTTAAAATTACTTCTCTTTTATGAAATGATTATGATAGAAGAAGGAACAGTTTAGAAGATACCACTTGATACAATAAAATGTTAGCTGATATATGCAACAACATAGATTAATCTCAAAATCATTATACTGAGTAAAAGAAGGCTTGCAAAAAAGACTCATACTATATGATTTCATTTATATGAAACTCTAGAATGTGCAAACTAATTCATAGTGACAGAAATCAGATCATTGGTTGCCAGAGAACAGGGTAGAGGGAAAGATAAGTAATAAAGGGGTACAAGGAAACTTTTGAGGTGATGATTTACATATTTCAAACCTGATCAGATGGTACACTTTAAATATGTATAGTTTAGTGTACTTGAGTTATACTTCATTAATGTTGAAAATGAGATAGTGAACTTTCATTGGTCCCCAATTTTTATTTTTATTTTTTGCAATTTAACCTACATGTGGAAAACCAAAACCTGGGAAGCACAGGACTCTGGAGCAAAAGTTCTGGATACAATGATGAAGGAGGTATAGTTTGCTTCTATTGTCCCCATTAGACTCATCCTACCCCCAGGGCTCCTGTTCCAGGAAAAGGTGATTCTATAAGCTAATTGGCATGAAGGTATCTGGAGGCTTAAGGTGACTTTTTTCCTAAGAGCATCTACATTTTCTAAAAGAACTCCTAGTAGGGAGTCATGTTCAACTTGAAAGCATCTATCTCCACTGGTGGAACTTTAAACTCTGTGGTACCTAGTCAAAGTAATACTTTGAGACTCTTTATATTTGACCACCTACATTAGTGTGCTTTGTCTAACACCGGAATTAATTATTTCTTCTTTGTTTCTGGGGCTTTTTGTTGTTTTCAGGCTTATCACACTCATTATTACTGTTTCCACAGTTATCATTCTGCCTAGAGCTTTTATATAAATATAAATGAGTGTAATTATATAAATATCAATACATATATATGCACATGCACATATATTTATATTTTAAACTATAGTTTTAACCCATGAGGGCAATAAATGATGGGATTAGGCATTGACTTAGAGCACGGGTTCTTAACAAGGGGTTCATGAGCTTAAATTGAAATTCAAAAGAAACTTATTCTTGTGGGGATGTGTTGGTGCAGGTGTGATACATTTATTAAATAATACACAGTATAGTGTGGCCTTAGTAAGGGGTCCGTGGTTCTCACCTGACTGGCAAAAGGGTCCATGGAACAAAAACGGTTAAGAACCCCTGACTTAGAGCATCTTTGCAGTCTACACCATGTGTTGCATATATTTGTTCAACCCCAAAATAAAACTTATCACTTCCTATGTGCCCAGAACTACTCTAGGAACTGGAGCTACAAGAGAAAATATGACATAGTGCCTGACCTTGCAGCACTAATAATCTAGTAGGGAATATAGTCAAGAACGTGGGCAATTAAAATGAAGTGTGATATATGCTAAGATTTTAGTAAGCCCAGGAAAATAGCATCTAGGCCAGCCACTGGGGGTGTTGGCAAAGATTTCCTGAAAGAGGTGACAGCTATGCTGAATCCGAAGGACCAGAAAGAGTTAGTCAGCAATGAGCTGGGAGAAGGGCTTTTCTGGCAGTGGTCCTTTGTAAGACTGAAAGAATTTATTATACTTGAGTGTGAGCTGGGAAGAGGTGAACCTGGAGTGATATTTAGGAGCCAGCTTATGATGTGCCTGTTTTAAGATGCAATGAAGAGGTTAGACTTTGTCATACGGCCAGTGATCAGCCTTTGTAAGGTTTCAACTAGGGCAGTGCTGAACCAAAATTTGAGTTTAGAATCATTTTGGCTCCTGTAGGTGTATTTATGTGAGGATAAGGTGTCAGTAGAGAGACAATTTGGGAGACCACCATGGCAATCTAGTGAAAGACAGCTGTGCCTGAAGTAGGGTTCTGGAGTGGAGATGGAGACAAATGAAAGGTAGAATCAACAAGACTAGATTCAATAGATTGATTGGCTAAAAAGTGGAAGTCTTAGACAAAGGGAAGTTAAGAATGATGTCTTGGTTTGTCTTTTGTGGACTCTAGAAAATTCTGTTCTTAAGCTAACCCATACCTATGCCTGTAAACACAGTGTAGGTGGGGACTTTTGATTAGATTCAGTTAAGGGAACTTTGATTAGATCACTTGATTAGGTCATTTTAGGGCCTTTAAATGGACCTGGGTCATGCCTCCACACACTTCCTAGGGTCTTATATAATCTGAAAACTGGAAGCAGAACTGCACAAAGAAAGAGAGCTGCCACCATTTTGACCCTGCCATGAGAGAGAGAGGACCTCAGGAACATCAGAGATCAAATGTCATCTTGCCTTGTCACGTGGCAGGACTCCAGGATCTGCCAGGAGATCTTTAGTGAGAAAGTATCTCTGATGGTGCCTTGATTTGAGCATTTCTACAGCCTCCAGAACTGTAAGCTTCTACCCTTTATAAAAGCCAACCAATTTCTGGTTTTTTGCACTGGAAACCTTAGTAAACTAAGACAAATGACATCCAAAGATTGGCCTTAGATGGTTAGCTAAGGGAAGATGGGTTCATATTTAAGAAAGGTTAGGGGAGATGATGAATTTAGGTTGTGGTATGTTGAATTGAAGGTGCCAGAGATGCATCTAGAAATGTGGAGAAGGAAGTCAAATGTCTGGAATTCAGGAATTCAACGCCAATGTAGAAATACAGATTTAACATATTAATGGGACATGAGATCATCAGGAAAGAATTAAATGCATATGGAATTAAATTCTCTGTGTTTGGTTATTTTCATCAAGACTTTTCCAAGTTTCACAGGCAACACTTTGTTTATATAATGGGGAATGAAGTCCCTAATTAGTGGCAGGTATTCTTTTTTTTACTTAAGGATGGGTGTGGCTTTTGGGGATAGAATTGTGGAGTTTGAATTACAATGATCAAAAGTCTTCAATTTTTATCCAATTATATATTTCCTGGGTTTCAGAAAATATTCCCTCATCTATGTTCCCACTGCACTTGATAGACTCCTCCAAGAGAGTGCTTTTCTCCCTTGGCTGATATTATTTATGCATCTGTCTCCCCTGTCGATTAAGCCCCTTGAGGGCGGGTTCCATGTATAACTTTGTATTGCTTTGGCATGCAGTACAGGACTGGTATGCTAAATTGAGTGCTACTTCTCCATGGTTCCCATGGTGGGTTTTCCAGCAAATTACTCGACTTTCCCATTGACATTTGTGTATTCATAAGAGCAATTTAAAAGGGTAGTCAACTGAAAGAGAATTTTACTCATTCTTAACTCAGGAAGTATAATGTGTTGAGTGCTAAATCTAAAGGCATATCTATGTTGTTATTATAAGTCTAAACTACTGGACAGATGCTCCTCCTGGTTGTCTGTACTACACCCAGGAGATGCCTTTTAATTTGGTCCATGGGCTTTCTGTGATTTCCCTTAGCTCATCAGACCAAATCTTGAAAATCACCCAGAAAAAAGAGTAACCCAAGGTCCTGTTGTTTCTGCAAATGCTAAGATAAACTGATCACACCAGGATGTTGTCCGTTTGTGTTCACATCTTAATTTTAAGCCAACTGTTTTTTTGTGTTTACAGTCTGCATTAATTAATTTAGCACGTCATGAGTATGGTTTGTGTTTGATGGGGGTGAGTTTCATAATGAGCAGAATTTCTGCATGGATATCTTACTCATTTAACAGTTGAGAACATGTCATTATTTTATAAGCACTACTGTAAATCATTTGGCAAATACGTCTCAGTCTTTTAAAATAATTTTTATTTCCTGTGATTTCAATTGTCTCTGCATTTTTCCTTGTAAATAGTTGAAGAGTAAGCACATTTTCAAAGAGCTGTAGGGAGGCTAAGATGCCAGTTGCATTTTAACGATATAGGGCATTATCGTTCTTACTGTAGCCAATTCTCTTTTAAATCATTGCAGTTTCTGCTCTAGCCTCCAGCTATAGAATTCTTTTCAAGCTGGCAGTGAACTTGGCAGGCTGCCAGGGAAAATATAAAGGTGTTTTGGTCCACCAAAGTATTTTGAGTGGTTCTTAGTGATACAGTTTTCTTCAGTACATCTGCAAAACATTTTTCTGAAGTGAATTTTCATGTGAAAAGCCTCCTTAATCATCAGCAGCATTGTTTGTTTCAATGCAGTTATTTAAGTGCCCCCCTGGGTGCCTGCAAAATAAACAAGGGAATCTTCTAAAGAGTTTTAAAAGTGGCAGGTGCTGAGGCTGTGCCCTATTCATTTAGTTTGCAATGACATTTTTGTGCTAATCTATAGACAAACAAGAGACAGGTGACACAATGAATCAAGTACAATGCACAAGAGAAGATGGTTTCAGCCAATGGGGTTGACTCTAGATAAGATTCTTTTGAGGCAGTTGCATGCAAGATGCAACTGCTTTTTAACCCCCTTGTTATTTGCACTCTCACTGTAAAAATCTGATATTTAAACCTGAGATGTTAAACTAAACTTTTTGGATTTAAATGAAAACAAAAGGCAGATTCAAGATTAGAGTGTCTATATCTAATTCTGTGTTTCCATGTATATAAGTAAATATGTATGTATGGATGGATGGATACACATATACATACAGATATTTGCATTTAAAGAAAATGAATACTAAGATTAGATATTAAGAGCATGTGAAAATGGCCATTTGTTTGCTATTTTGGCCATGAATTCAGTCCACATACTACTGTAGTATTTTCACAATAAACACAGGGCATGTATACATGCCAAATACCTAGGTACACGAGGGAACTTAAGAAATAAATGATTAAGCACATTTTACATTGTTTCCTCTTTACTGATTGCCATGTGGATGCACAAATTTCACTTCTGAGAGATTTATTTTCTTGTTTTAAAACTTGGACAAGCCATCTATTTTGAGATATTTCATGGGAAATTGATGTTATTAATGAAGATACTGATGCTTCAATGCAGACTAATTATTAATCATCACCCTCCTATTTAAACAAACAAACAAACAAACAAACAAACTAATCCTACTAGGAGATGGTGGCTAAAAGAATTTTGTGGGAGATTTTTTTAAAAAGCCTAATTCTTTTTGTAAAAAACAATGACTCATGCCTATTTGCAAATGAGATCGAATGCACAAAGTACCATAAAATCATTAAAATATTTCATTGCATTCAGGTGTAGAGGTTTGAGGGCATTTTACACTGCCTAGGAAAGGTTAAAGTTTTGCATAAAATCCCAGCCCTTTCCACCTTAAGAAGTCTTGGCAAAGTCTGTATTGATTATTTTGATCAAGAACAAAAAGTACACACTGCTTTTGGTTAGATCTTCAAAATCATTCAATGTTCTTCAGGCTCTGGGTCTATTGGTTTGGGCTCAGCTGCTTCCATGGCAATAAGGCTTGGTTTACAAACATGTATTATTTCCCAAGTAGCTGATAGAATGAAACATATACCTCTTTGTAGTGAGCATGGCAGTCCTAGAATTTAAAAACCGAAGGAAACTTAGATATTGTTTATGTGACATAGAGAGACGATGAACTTCATTAAAACTGAATTGAGATGGATACAGGCCATTATATATTTTGTCATAACCTACAAAATTGTGCGGGACAGAGGGTAAACTATAATGCAAATTATAGTCCACGGTTAGTAGCAATGCTTCAATAAGTGTTCATCACTTGTAACAAATGTACCACACTAATGAAGAACGTTGTTAATGTGGGAAAGTGTGGGAGGGGGAGGTAGTGGGGCATTTGGGAATACCCTATATATATATTTTTAAAAGATTTATTTTATTTATTTATACCCCTCCCCCCCACCCCCACCCCCGCCGCTTTTGCTTGCTGTGCGTTTTTCTGTGTCTGCTTGCCTCCCTTTGTTGCGTCATCTTGCTGTGCTAGCTCTCCGCACTTTGCAGGCCAGCTTGTGTTCACCAGGAGGCTCCAAAAATCGAACCCGGGACCTCCCATATAGTAGACGGAAGCCCAGCCACTTGAGCCACATCTGCTTCCCAAATACCCTATATTTTTTATGTAATCTTTATGTAATATAAAGCTTCTTTAAAAAAATTTTTTTTTAATTAAAAAAAATTGAATTGAGAATCCATGAACCTAATGTAGTACTCCATCAGATTTGGTTCTTGTGATGGGTAGAGTCCTCTAAAAATGAGAGATTGTTGCCTATTGATGTAGCAGCATGCTGAAGGCCTGCTGCCATCACTGGGTATTAGGCATACATGTTTTAGGTATTATCAAGAAAGTATCAACCAATTAGCTAATAAATCAGTTGAAAGAAATAAATTGTCCCCTGTTCAGTTTGCTGTAAGGCTGCAATGGAAGTCTTTAGCTTTCAAATTTGTAGTGTGCTACTTTTTACATTGAACTGTGTTCTGATAGTTTCTCCAACAAAGAAAAGATTTATCAAAACAGTAAAGTCTCCTGGTTACCATCTTTGGGCCTTGGCCTTCAGAGTCTCCCTCTAAACTTAATCGGAATATCAATATTTCAATGCCTGCCAGCAGATGAGAGCAAACAGAATAGAAGCTTGAAGATATGGTGACCTTAGCAGGAATAAACTCCTTTAGAGAATACATTGTTTGAGAACAGACTGTTTAGTTTAAATATATTACAGGCCTTCCATCCATTCAAACATGGGGACAATTACAAGGAGATACAGATTGCGCAGGTAATGTCTAACTGCCGGGAGGTAATTCCTCTCACTCAGAGAAAGAGGTTGGGTCATGGATTCCTTTGGTAATTTGATGAAACATATGGACTCTATGCAGGCGTGCACACACACACACTATATAAATATACATCTATTGTAAAACTATAGGAGGAACAGAGACCTCTTGAAATGAATCCCTAAGGTCTATGGATACCAGGTTGAGAACCCCATCGTAAAGCATGCAGAATACTGCTTTTGCATGTGAAAACCTTATTACCTTGATGGCCAGCACAGAGTGGAGAAAAAGAAACAACCCCTCAAATTGTAGATCAGTGTAACCAAGATAACTTGCATTTCCTCAGGGCTTTGTAGATTTGAAAACAAGTTCCCATCTGTGGCCTTCCTTGTATAGCAAAGAGCAGGTATATTATCTCCATTTTACAGGAGAATAAACAAATGTGGGGGTTAAGTGTCTGCCCCCTGAGGCCAATGATTCCTAATCTTGTACTCTTGCTACTTACATTGCCCTAACAAGGGCTTTATTTGGATCTGGATCAAATCCTTGTCAAACGTTAGCTTTCTTTCTTAGTTTTCAAGGTACTTAAAGGAAGGCCTATGGTTTAGATATAACCTACTTGTGTTCTTTCCTATGATATTTGAATAGATGATATTTACTTTAGGTATTTTAAATAGGCTAGTATTGGGGGAATTTATATAGTCAAAAAACCACACCACTTTCACCCAACATAAGACATGCAGAGCTTCCTTTACATATTCTTTTCGGAATTTCCAAATCATGAATGTGTAGTTTCTGTGTGGGTTAGTCATTCCATTTCAGATGTTCAATAAAGAATGGAATCGAGAATGGTAGCAATTTTCCAGGTGACTCAGATAAAGTCAAAACAAGAAAAAAAAATAGTCATGACTTCTACTGAAAATATCCAAATAATGGCAGCAAATCTGACCCACACAATGAGTGAGACCTATATTCCTTTTCTGAGGCATTGCTTCTCAGAACTGGTATTTCTTTGCTTCTTTCATCAACATATTACAAAAGGTAGTTTGTTAATACAAATAGGCAGAATGCTCCTCATAGGATCACACTTTTGGCTCATCCCTTTCACATTCCAATGTGATTTTCTCATGTGCGTCTCACAACAGCTTTAGCAGATGCTCAGTCTTGGGATGGTTGCACCCATTTTATGAGACAGTTTCAAACCCTGAAAGGTCAGGTTCAGTTCAGTCTGTTTCCTTCACCGAATCCAATTGCCAGCTTGAAAAATGGAAAATTCAACCATCTAGAGGTCATCTAATCCCTTCTATGTATATAGTATTTTACCATTTATAAAACATTTCCACATAGATAATTTCATTTCATACTCATCCATGGAATCATTAAGCATAATGCTGCTATTGAGTGGTACAGATGGGAAAACTGAGGTTGAGAGAGACCAAAGAAAGGAACTAAACTGGAACCCAGGTGTTCTTAATCCCAACCTTTTTCATTGTCTTGGAGTTACTGGTCTATTTATCTGACATGGTTATTATGCTAGGGAAGGACCAATGAAGTTGGTTCTGATTTTATACCTATTTCTTCTGACCCTCCTATGTCCTTGCAAGCAGCACCTCAATTGACTTTCAAGATTCAGGTAACCAATTTTCTTGCTGTTTGCTTAAGAGCACTGATTTTGAAGTACATGAAACTGGCTTAGACCTTTAGACAGTTCCCCAGGGGATGACTTATGTGTGCAGTGGTGAAAGTCGATTTAACAAAACCATTAATTTGAGTTTCTGGGAATAAACAGTAGCTGTCACCCGCCATCAGAAAATACACAGATAGTGTATTTGTAATCCAAATTGCAAAGTGCCTGAGAATACAACTGAATCAAGGAAAATAACTTTTGGTGGTTGTTCAAGTCTGTGTATTGTTTTAACTTTCTAGCCAAGATGGTTCATTTCAGTGTGGGTTTCAGAAAACTAGATACTGGGTTGTGCCTGCCACATTTCATCAGTCATGCCGTATTACGTGCATTAGGAGGCCCTATGAATTCTTTTGGTCTCAGATTTACTGCAAGATGAGGCAGAAATCCATTTATGAATCCAAGGAAAGAGACTGTTAAAGAGAGTCTGCCTTCACCAAGGGAGCCAGCACATGCTTTTCTCTCACCATCCTCTGGCGACAATCCTCCTGCTCAACCCAACCCCTCCCCCCAAATAAAAAGATTTACAACTCAAAGCTAAATTAAAATACAGGGAAAAGATTGTTCATAGACCTATGGCTGATTTTAAAATCGTCATTATTTTTTAAAACAACCCACATTAGGTATTATTACAACTAAGAGCATAAAAAACAGCTTCAACACCAGTTATCTGATGGGCACACCAGAGAACAACTACCAATAGTCTCAGATGTGCAGAGTATGTGTTCATGTACATGCCAAACTAATTAACTTTTTGGTTTTCAATTATTAAAAATATTTAATATGGACTATTTTGAACGTACAGAAAATAGAATGCCATATTTGATACCATCATCTGAATCTAACAAACATGAACACTTTGCCATATTTTCTTCAGATCTCCCTCTTTCTTATATAAACAACACGATTGCATGTGTATGAGGGTATGAAATACATATATATATTACATTACTTATAAATTTATTATTGACTAGAGATACTCACTAAAAGAATTACTAGTAGACATATTGTATTGAGGGTATGAGGCTGTCTATATACTGTAACCCCCTAATAGTCTCTCTGTTAATAATTCTTTTAGAGAACATCTCTTCTCAAATTTCTAAATCTTTATATTTTTGCTTCCTAATTGAATGATAATTTAGCAAAATATAAAATTCTAGGTTGACAGGAATTGTTGTATGTTCTCTGTTTCTTTTATTCTTTTCAACTTAAATCTATTGCTCTACTCCCTTCTGGCATCTCTTGCTTCTCATTTCAGCCAAGGAGATGCTAATCTTGTTTTTGTCTCTGACTAAATCTTTTAGGTATTTTCTTTCCATGCTGTATTGCTATGAAGGGGTTTGAAGGGGTTTCTCATTTATACCAGGAATATAAATAAAGTTTTAAACTATTTAATCTTATTAAGATTGCATATAATAATTTTTAAAAGTAACAGAAGCATGTGCTAAAAAAATCATTGAAGGACAAGAAAGAGCTCCTAGAAGACAAATATTTACCAAAGCTAAAAATAGAATATAGACATGAAATAGATGAACAGTGAAATAATGAACCAGCACCTGGCATTCCTTTAAAATGCAGTGCAAAAGGTCAAAATTTAAATTATGGATAAAAGAAAAGATGCAAAGGATACATCTAAAATCTAATGGGCAATTACAGAAAGAGAAATCATAGATGGGCAGGAACAAAGTCTAGGAATCAACATTTAACTAAAGTATAGTTTTGTTTAAGGTTCAGGCAGAGGTGTGGTATAGATTCTAATTCTTAATCGAGAAATTAAAGTTTGTTTGTATTTGTTACTGTCCTAGTAAGGATCATTGGTTGCATGGAACAGACATACTGAAGCTTGCTCAAGGAAAGGAAGTTTATTTTAAGAATTTGACAGGCAAACTCCTTGTCACAGCCAGCCCCATAGGAACTAGATAGTTGAAGCCAGTAGAAATCAAAGCTGCCCCCTTCTGTTTTGGGAGCTACTTGGTCCTATCTCTCTTCCTCAGTGGCCATATGGTATCTCTTTTCTCTGCTTTTGTCAGTGACCTCTCTCTGAGCAGGCTTTGTCTATGTGCACAGAGCCCAACGGTGCCACAAGCCATGAGCCTACTCAACTATATACATCCAAGGTCTGCAGCTGATTAACTACAGTCTCTGACCCTTGATTCAAGTTCTTAAGAAAGAGAGCACAATTGGTTGCCTGCCAGCCAATGATTTCCTGGCCTTAGGTCATGTGTCAGATCTTGGACCAATTAGCCATGACAAGGGCAGGGTGGGATCATGTGGAACGAATGGCTAATTGTGGCCTTCACAGGACCTAAGGGACATTCCCAGGGAAGGGGGATACTGGTGGAAAAGTCAAGTGAGGTGACTTCATCTTTCTAAATAAGCAGTAGATTGCCCAGTGAGGTGAAAAACTGTAGGGCTGCCTTTAGTAGAATAGAAATAGGATAGCGCAGTGACTCTTAACAAAGCTAGTCTCTTATGGGAACACCACATTTAGTAGGAAGTTCTTTCTGATGTTGAATTAAGACATGTCTTATAAATATATAACCAGACATGCTTTCTTGAGCAACTCAGAGAAATGCTATCCTACCTTCTCGGTGGCAGCTTTTCCAATGATCTGAAGACAGAAATTGATATCCACAACCTTCCCCATCATCTTTTCTCCAGGTTAAAGTGTCTTATCTATGTTATTGTTGATTTTAAGACTTCGGAAGGAGAAATTAAAATTGCACTCCCCTTGCAACTTGAACACACTTCTATAATTGCATTTGTCTCACTGGTAATAATTTATCTGCTTCACCTGCTAGATCATGAGTTTTTTGAGGTATTGTGCCCAATTCATTTTTTATTGTGGCAATAAATGCAATTTTAACTGTTTTGAGTGTACAATTCAATGCTATTCATTACATGCACAATCTTGTGCAAACATCACCAATATATTTCCAAAAATTTTCATTCCCCAAACTGTATCTATGAAACAAGAGCCCATATTCCCTTCTCCTCCTAGCCCTGGGTAAACTATAATCTAATGTCTCTATGAATCTGCCAATTCTAAAGATTTCATAAAATTGGAATCATATACCAATTCAATTTTTAATTCCTGACAATTTAGCCCAGGGCCAGGAACATAGTAGGTGCATAAAGAAATGGGTGCATTAATCAACATTACCTTAATTTTAAAATTAAAATTAAAATAAAATTCTAGGGCATTTTATTTCAAATCTTAGAAAATTTTTCTGTTTTTTTGTTGATTATGTAATCACAGGACAGAAGTGGCAAATTAGAGAACCTCTAATTGCATAAAAACCCATTTTGTTAAGTGTTCTCTCCTTTACGGACACTTTCTGGCAGGAACCCTCAGAGTTGATAGGCCTAGGAATCAATCACACAGGGTTTTCTGAGACATAACTAGAAGGGAAGGTAGCAAGAATGCAAAGGGACGGAGTCCACTTCCTGGAAGGTGCTTGGCTGTATTGGGGAGGGGAGGGAAAGGAAACGAAGCAACATTATTGATTTATCCAACTGGGGTGCTGAGTGACCACCATTGGCTTTAAACCATAACTGGCATTTTGAAAAACATGTAGTTCTGGTTTTTCAGACTTAGTGACCCAGGGGTTCAGGTAGCAAGGGATAGAGCTAGCCCATGAGATGTTCGCTTCTGGAATCTTATGACTCGAGTAATATCTAATAGCAATCCACTGCTTATTTAGAAAAATGAAGTAACTTAAGGTTTGACAGTCAGGCTAAAGGAGCAGGTGCATTGTTCAAAGTTTAAACCAAAACGCATTACAGGGGAATGTTCATCCATATAAATATGTGGCATCTAGAAGAACAATCCAATCCAAACTGAGTTGGCCATTTTCTCTTCAGTAGACACAGTTAAGGGGCCTAAGGAGAAATTAATACAAGTGCCTTAAATGATAGGATTCAAAGAGTACTTCTGCTTTCAAGTCTTTTTGTTACAGCCTTACATTGTTCCTTATCTGATCCAGATTTTGAGTCAGTACCCTGCACTTAATTTAAGGACTGGTTCAGTGTAATGAGTTTCCAACTCTGTACAGAAAACAAATTTGCATTTTTCCAACTGATTAGTTTCTCTACTGATTAACTCGGCAAGGTCAACTTTTGGTCACTGATGCTGCTGATAGGCACAGCTGATATTTTCCAGTTTCAGAGCTGGGAGGCCTAACTTGAAGCTCTTGTTTTCATTTCTGAAGGACAGACTAGAGCATTCTAAAAAAGGAGGAAATGGTGAATGCATGTGCATCTACTTGGGTACTTCTTAGTCTTCTTTATTCAGGGACTTTTCAGAGGAGATGCTCCTATCACCTCCTCTCCATGCCTAGCTCCCACTACAGAGTCCTTTCAGAGATTTGCACAAAATGGCCTGTGGTTTCACTGGAAATATAGCAGGAAGTAGAAAACATGGGCTTTGGGCACAGAAGGAATTGAAGTGGAATCCCCAGTGCCACCATTTTCAAAGCTATGCAAACTTGAGTTACTTCATTTTCTGCACCTTGGTTTCTTCATCTATAAAATGGGGATATTGCGAATATTCTCACTGTCCTGCTTTTGTGATAATCAGGGTAGGCTAAACATTCGCTATATTAGAAATCATGCATATGTCCCCAGACCTAGTTTTTCTCCCTAGGTCTGGTTTTTAGAATGCTGGTGATAAACCAAGCCTGATTTATTATATGACCATCCTGTATGGGAAGTGACTGTAACTCTAGGTACCTTTGGTCAACCTTAAGAGATATAGCAGGGGGGTGGATGTGGCTCAAATGGTTGGGCGTCCGTCTCCCATATGGAGGGACCTGGTTTCGATCCCTGGGACCTCCCAGTAAAAATTAAAAAAAGAAAAATACAGAAGGCACGTGGTCCGCCAGGCCCTGTGCACGGGTGCACCGTTAGGCCCTGCAAGCAGGTGAGCCCCCCAGGCCCTGCATGCAGGTAAGCCCATCAGGCCCTGTGCGCGGGTACGCCACCAGGCCCCGCCGAGCCACGCAGCGAGATGATGACGTAACAAGAGAGTGATACAAGGGAGAGCCAAGAGGAGACATGCCAAAAAACTAGGAACTAAGGTGGCGTAGGCAGTAGGACGCCTCTCTCCCAATCGGAAGTTCCCAGGATTAAATCCCAGTGAAGACAGGAGAAAGATGAGAAGAGAGGGCAGGAAAACAGACACAGAGAATGGACACAAAAACAGCAAAAACGGGGGGTGGGGTGGGGGGTTAAAATGCATAAAAGTAAATAAATAAATAAATCTTTTAAAAAAATAAAAAATAAAATGGGATAATGGTTGCCTCAAGTTATTAGAACCAAAAGAGGAAACATATGTGAAATTGCCTAGCTTAGTGTCTGAACTAAGTGTTTTAGTTTCCCTTGGCTGCTCAAGCAAATATCATGCAATGAGTTGGCTTAAACAATGGGAATTTATTAGCTTATTGTTTTTAGGCTAGGAAAAAGTCCAAATCAAGTCATCATCAAAGTAATGCTTTCTTCCTGAAAACTGGCATTTTGGGGCTGGCTGCTGGTGATACTTGGTCCTAGGCTCCTCTGTCACATGGCAATGCATATGGAAGCCTCTCCTGGCTTCTTCCTTCTCTTCTGGGTTCTGTTGACCTTCATCTCTTGCTTCCCATGTCTTTCTTTCCGTATGAATTTCATTCTGTATATCCTATTCTGTTCAATAATAGGATTAAGCCCCATCCTGACTTGGTTGGACCACACCTTAACTGAAATAATCTCATTCAAAGATCCTACTTACAATGTGTTCACACTCACAGGAATGGGTTAAGTTTAAGAATATGTTTTTTCTGGGGTTCATATGTCTCCAAACTACCACAGTAAGTGATTGATAAATGTATTCTTCCTACATCATTGAACTCCTAGGTCAGATCGGATGACAGGTTAAGAAAATAAGCTTAGCAACACATTATTCCAATGACTCCACTCTTCTCCATAAATAGTTCTGCTTCATGGCCCAGTAGTTGGACAATATTCACTATCAATTCAAGTTCCACTCAGATCTTGCATCCTCCATGGAACCTTAGCAGCTCACCGTCCCACATATCATTGCCTCTTCTGAATTCTTTTTGCCATCCTTCCTCACTAGTATAGGACATATACTACTTACTGGTGGTGGTATGAAGACTTTGGGTGAAAGAAAAATTATTTTAGATTATATAGAAACACAGCAAGTTTTGGCCGTCAGCAGGCAATGCTAACTAGCTAAAATTTTATAATGTTGTTTTATTTTTAGTTTATTTGGTTTTGTATTTTCTAATTTATGGCAAATGATGCTATGTTTCCATTTGTGGTAGTGATCTAAAGTTTCCTTTGACTATGGGGTTATTTACAGAAAACTGAAGTAATTTGCTTTAAATAAAAATAGTAAGTAATAGCATGTGGCATGTGAATGTGATAAAAAGCACATCAGAGTAGCATGCATGTAACTGAAATTTGAGGAATATCAGTCTATTCCATGCATGTAGAAATATACTCAAGTGGTCTACTGGCTTTTGAATCTTCAAATTGCTTCATACTTCTGAGTCCTGTCTTGCTCTCCCCACCTCCCACCCCAAATGGATTGTGGATTTCTCTAAACAAAATGTCCAATACTCTTTTTACCTTCTACCTTAACTAAGAGAATATAGATTTCTTTGCACAATTAACGACTCATTGCTTTATTAAAGATGAAAGTCACTTATCTATTGACCCAGTCTTGTAAAGTGGCAAACACCCATAGAAATATACTCCAAAGAAAATTAGTTATGCTGTAAACAATTAAAAATTAAAATAAAAGTGAAAAATGCAACTCAATTACTGCTACTTTCTTTCCTACAGACTTCCCTTAATCCTTGGTGGAACATAGACAATTTGTATGAGCCTGGAAAGTATGGGAAAGGCTAGAACACATTCTTACTGGCTATTGGATTAAAAATAAGTTCATCTTTGAGGCTTTACCAACAGGGACTGTCAATTCTGTCAATCAGTGATGAGTGGCAACTGGAGAGAAAAGAGTTTTGATGTGGTGGCCCTTGTCAGCCCCTATTCATTATAGGAATTATTCTCCACTTTAATTCTTGGGAGAAGTTCTGATGCCAAAGAACACGAAAGAAATTCTTTGTTCAATGTGTGTTGTCCACATACTCTCACACCTCAAAAATGGTTCCTGCTCCATCTTCAGCAAATGGTTTTATTTGCTTAAAATGAAGTCTCCGTCTGACAGAAAGAATGACTGTTCATCAGTTATTCAATGAGGGTTCCTCATCTTATATGATCGGATAACTGCAATATGGAAACAGCTCCTTCACCATTAACGCAGCCAGTCACATCAGCTCTGTAAGATTCCCAGAGTGCCCCAGTCCAAAGTTAGAAGTGGTAGCCTCTTCCCCCTTCAATTTCTTTTGAAAATGATGTAGTTAGGTCACTGAGATTGATTCTTTAATCAAACCTGGCCTGTAAGATGGTCTCGCTTTATGAACAGAGAGCTTATCAACCTTTTTGCTTTCTAACATTCAGAAGTGCAGAAAAGACCAACCCATTCTTAAATTGTATATGCTTTTAGGTTTAGCATTACAATTTTTTTTCTTTTTTAAGTTGGTTAACTTGCATATCATGTGTTGACTAGAAATTATTACAGAAAAATACTTCTCTTAGGATCTTGCTGCTGTTTCGAACTATCCATATGGTGTAGCATGGCAGGAACAAAATTAGAGCAGTATTTTAAGTATTCTAGCAACTCACGTTTAGCTTGGAAGAATAAATCATGATTTGAAGGATGAAGTTTGACCATATAGAGGATATGGATCTATAATCAGATATTATATAGCATTGGGTTTTCTTAATTTTTTACTGTTTGCTATTTGATGTTTCTGGGGGAAAGGGGGGGCCTATTTTAGCATACAACAACAGGATTTCAAGAGTGAGTTTGATTTGTAGAGAGTATTAATTAGGAATCTTTTAGTTGATATTGGAAAAAACCAGTTCAAACTAGCTTAGGCCAAAATAATTTTTTTTATGCTCATATCACCTGTGAAGTATAGGCTTCTGATTTAAATAACTGGAGATAAGCACTTGGATTTGTTCACTTCCTCTGTATACATTTACCTCATTCTTTACTATTGCAAAAGTTCTTTACAATTCAAGGCATCTCTGCTTCATCCTCCAAATCCATTCTCTAGGAAATCCAAGAAAGAGCTTTGACTCTCCCAGCTTCTGTTACATGTCTATTTCTTGGGCAATCTCTGTGGCTGTAGAGGCATGGCCATATACATAGATGTGTTTCACATTTGAAACATGTTGGAATTCTGCATGGGGATTGGGTAGGGGTTAACAGCTCTCAAAAAGAAAGGGGGTGGCTCAAATTAAGCCTTGGAGAGCTAGGCTGCTTCCCCAATTTCTATCTATTTTAAAGAACTGAGAGAGGAAGGTGAAAATCAATGATTGTTTTGGAAACTCACAACTTCTCTAATAATAGTAATATTATTATAGGCACACACAGGACAATTAAAAGTGGAAACCAGTCAAATAAGGAATATTTTTTTAAAAAGAACAGGCTAGAATGATGATGATGAAGTTGAACAAACGACAGGAGGAAAAACTATCTCTTAAGATTGTGTCTACCATAACTAACAAGTTATGGTATGAGCTATAATGCTGTAAAAAAAAAAAAAAAAAAAAAGACCTCAAAATATAGATTTTTGAGATATATATTCATTTCTCTTTCATGTTACAATCCAGAGTTGGGCAGGAGGTGTATGTTGGTTAAGGACCTCTAGTCCATGAGATTGTCCAGGGACCCAAGTTACTTTTATCTTGCCATCCCCTGCCATCCCCTGGGCATAGCTCTGCATGGTTAAATCTGGCTCACATCATTATCTTTGCAATCCAGCCCACAGGAAGGGAAAAGAGGGAGAAGGCAAACAGCTTCCTTATAAATAACGTAACCTCCAAGTTATAGGCACTGCTTCTACCTGCATGTCAATGGACAAAACATAGTTTCACCTACCTACAAGGAAGGTTAATGAACATAGTCTTTAGAGGGGTAGCTCCAAGCTCTGCCAAATAAAGCTCAGGGAGTTCTGTTCTTAAAAGGTGTAAGAGGAAAATAGATTTGGGCAAACAATACCTACCACACCCAACAAAACGGAAGATCTTTTAAAACTGCTCTAGCTTCAATGATAATGAAAGGAAAGTCTGCACAATATTTATCATGCAGATTAAAATGTAGCCATATGAGTGTAGAGCCATCCAACATGTAGATATGAGTGTCTATGTCCCTATTACTTGTTGAAACTCCTTGATAGGAAATGGATTCTTTGTTTTGCCATTGAGTTTACCTTTGTTTTGCTTTTTTAAATGTTTTTTCAAATAAAAGGTAGATTCGGTCTAAGGGCATCATGATATTTTGCTCAATTTAAGTTTTAGTGACAAGGGTAGGGGTGGAAAGAGACATCCCCAGCTTAGAAGAAATGACATGCATTGTGGTATTCATAATGAATCCATTTGTGCCAGCATCATTGTTTTACCTCTCTGGTGTAATTTTTCTTAGGCATTCTCTGAGAGTTTCCAGGAGTAGAAAATGCTGCCCCTCATAACAGCACTCCTGTCTTGGGCTAAACCTGCCTTCTCTTCCCAGGTCTCCAAGCAACAGAGTCTTAAAAATGAAATATTCATTTTCTGAAACCTAATTTAATTTCAGCGATGACTGGGTTGCAGAGCTTATCAGATCACAGAATCTGAAAAATTCTATGAATTAACAATTCTTTCCCAGTGATGGATTATATATATATATGTATGTATGTATGTATGTATGTATGTATTTTATTTTTTTGCTGTACCTTGTTAAAATGTACACACTCAGATTTAACCTTGGTTTGTCTGACAGTGATTTACTCATTTGTGATCTAGGGGTAATGAGAAACACTGCAGGCAATCATCTTGCTGTCAATAAATGAAATACATCGTTATTTTTCTAAAACAGGGATTAATGTTTCTCCCAAATGTAGCGTCTACCCTCAGTAAGAAATAAACTATTTTTAGGTTTGTTTTTGGAGCAAATTCTGAAGTATGGTAGTAAAGAATTTGTATTTCATAACTTCTGAGGCTGATGAGTCATGTACTGACATGTAATATCCAATTAAAACAGTGACAAATGTAATTGTGTGTCATACACTGTGGGGGTGATCAATTATACCAGATTCTAAAAGATATGTTTTGGTAAATGTTGTTTTGCTAAAAGACTGCAATTATAGCCTGTTTTGAATGGGGTGCCTTTGTTTTAAATACAGGGTAATGGAGTTCTAAATAGAGAGATCAGGTTAACAAAAGACATTTCAGAGTGGAGTTTACCCAGGCTAAGTCACAGTTGAAATTTTCTTACCACTATCATTTTCCACCTGCAACCAGAATCTATCTTAGTTCCTCAAAGTATGGTTGTACCTAAAAGTTTAGTCTAGATGACTTCATTTCTCTCTTAATGATGCAGGCCATTTTGAATAATACTATCTCTGTAAAACTGTGTCACTGCTGGTTTTCAAAAGAAAATAGAAACGCAGGAAATCATCTGATGAAGTTAGCTTATATTTAGACAAATGGGAAGAGTTTAAATGCTTCAAAATTTACTTTTCTTGCAGAAAAGATAGGCCATTTGGTTGAATTTTGAATTTATCGGATAATTTTTCATCTCTCTAGTTAGAGAAATACTGCTTTGCAGGCATATGTACTTTATGACTGTTTGCCACTGTTTTATACAAGTGTCTGGTCTAAAACTAGATCTTTTCTGATCTTAATGAGGAGATTAAGATAAGTGGTGATGAGCATAATCTAAATTTTTTAGGTAAGAAAGAATCAAGCATTTAGTTTTACATGGTGATTGCTTTGTCCAATTAAACTAAGTTTGAATATGGTAAATAGCTAAGCCATTCTCAGCCTCTACAATGATATAACTGTGAAAATTTTCTTCAGTGTTTTGCTGAGAGTTGCCTTACAAGAATATAAGAATATACTTAAAATAATAGTGATGATGATAGCTATATTAATTGAGTACCTCTAATATGCTGAGAGTAATAATTCTAGTGTTTTGCAAATTGCATGCATAAGCTTTCAGTGGCTGGACCCAAATTTATTTCTCTGCTTTTAAGGAGACCACAATTACAGTAGAGGAGAAATACAGTACAATATAAGAACACACAGGTGTTTTTTTTAACAGCATTCTTAACAATATTTGTATATGCGATAAATTAATGAAAGAATGAGATTTGCATTTATCAATGAGATATTTATTATAACTATATAGGGAGTATTTCTATTTCTTTATATCATGAATGAGCAGACCAATCCTTCTGCTAAGGACAACTGGAAAAGCTAAATAAAGTTGGAAATAAATATCTTTTGGAAAGCATTGGAAAGATACCAAAGCAGGAGGGCTTTCGGGGTCAAGATTCTGGAGAGAAAGGAAGTGCAGAGAAGTGGGCCCAGTAGTCTAACCCACATTTCCATTCAAAGCTATTTCCAATCCAAAAGTAGTTCAGTTCAAGAGGCGAGAATGGCAGAAAGTGGCTTTTAAAAAGATGAGACTCTAAGTGGAAACCCTTGGCAATTTACATGAAATGGGTAAATTCATTAAAAGTGTAATTTAACAAAACTGACTTAAGAAGAAAGAAAAAATCTGAGTAGTCCTATATCTAGTAAAGAAAAGGAATCCTCAGTAAAAGCCTTGCAACAAAGATAACTCTGGCCCCAGATGGATTTACTTGTGAACTGTTCCAAACAGTTAAGGAACAAATAATATCAGCCTTAAGCAAACAGAATACTTCTTGATTGATTTTATGAGTGTGGTACAGCCTCGATAGCAAAATATAACAAAACATTCCAAGAAAGGAAATGAAAAAATCTCTGAAAAGCTTAGATATAAAAAATCTTAGTCCACAATTCTATTAAATCAAATCAAGATAGGTATAAAAATAATAATAAGCTAAGCTGGGTTTATTTCAGGAATGTAAATTTGGTTTAACAGTTTAAAATCAGTATGCTTTACCACATTTTCATATTATCTCAATAGATGCAGAAAATATGCTTGATAAAATCCAACATCTGTTTATGATAAAAATTCTTAGAAAACTAGAAATAGAAGAGAATTCCTTAACCCAATAAAAGGTATGTAGAGAAACATCTATAGTAAATTTGATATTTAAGAGTAAAATTTTAAGTTTTCTCCCTGAAATCAGGAATGAGACAATGCTGACTATCATCACTTCTATTTATCACCTTACCAGAGGTCCAATGCAATAAAGGAAAAGAAAGAAATAAAAGCATTTGGATTGGGAAAGTAGAATTAAAAGTGTCAATTTACTCTTTTATTCTGTTCACATGGTAAATTACATGATTTTCAAAGTGGGCGAACAGCTCAGGTCAGGTGAAGACCTTGTCCAAGGCCACACCCCCTTCCTGGGGCAGCCCTATGCAGTGACTGGTAGATGTTGGTATATGAAGTCCTAGTTCCTTCCCTCCAGCTTGAGTGTCTTAGCTTCAGAGTTCTATATAAAGTTGGCTGAGGCCTTTGTTAAGACTGTCATAGCCCAACTTCTCTCTCTGCTTGGTCCTGCTTCATTCACATCCCTTCTAAGGGTGTTGATCCCAAAAGCTGCTTCATAAACCTCTTGCACACTGGTCTCCATCTCAGAGTCTGCTTTCTGGGGAAACAAACGGCAACAGTTAGTTCTAGAAATGGTTAGAGAAAGCAGATGCTAAAATGGGATTTTGGAACTGCATCACCTACTCACTGCTTGGGTGCAAATGAGGACTTATTATTGGTGACAGGTGGAACCTAGATAGCCTTTGGCGTGAGGCTGCAGTGTAATTATTAGAGTATTCACTGGTGGTGAAATGGAATGGCATATGGCAGAAGGGAATTCACAAGGTGTTACAATATCAGGCATTTGAGAAACATGGTGGCAATTATAATATTAGAAGAATGAGCTTGGATAGCTGTTGCTAAGCACCATTGTTGCTTTGGAAAAAGATAACAAAAGGTTGAGAGTAATTAATTGGTAATTAAAAGGTAAGGAGGAAATCCAGAAGGCTTCCTTGGTAGCATATACAGAGCCTTTAATCTTCTACAGCAGGGCAGAGAGAGCTGAGGATCAGGCCCAGGAGGACTTCATCCAAAGTGTGGTAGAATTCCAAAAGTTAAGCTCTAAACCTGGGCACATCTGTTTTGCTATTGACTGGGCCCTTTTTAGGAGAGTGGGGAATTAAAACAGACCAAAACCGATGAATCTGAAGATTTTCCTGAACCTCTGAGCGTGTAGAAATGATCCACACTTCCCTTAATAGGTTATTGCTTACTTCTTATTTGAAGATGATTGCAGACACTTCACCTCTGTATGATACATGCCCCCTTTCACCCATGTTCTGTTCTCAGTGCTCTCCTGGACAAGAGGTCAGTAAGCAACAAGGGTCAATCCCAAGGCCAGAGATGTACTGGGTCTGAAGAGGGAGTAAAGGAATTAGACCTTGAAGGAGATGCAGGACCTAGCCAACATGTATTGATGGGAGCCAGAAGATATGCATGGGACTTTATTCTGAAGTTGCTGGATCTAGGGGGCTAATAGAAGGTTCAATAAGACAGAGTTTATTGGCTTGGGAACACTGTCAAGACTGGCCCTGGAAGATGGTGTGAACATTTTGTTAGGGTGGTTTCTACAATCATGGGAATATTAAGGGCCTATACCAGATGAAGTAGAAATGGCAGAATCACTATGCCAGACAATGGAAGAAGGGAATGCAAGGCTCAGAGAACTGACTGGGGTATAGTGGATATATGATGTAAGGAAACACCCACGAGCTGTCAATGGTCCTGAGGCAAGGCCTGGTAGACACACCATTTGCCAGCCCACGCAATATGCCACTCAGGTTTACTTGTTCTTTTGCAGTTAAAATTAGCCAAGGGAGATCATCAGACATCCAAGTGGCTCACCTGGGTATCAAACATGTTCCTCCCTGCCATCATTGTGTAACCTCAGCTCTACCTCTTCATTACATTTGGCTAGGCAAAGATTTCTTTAAAGGCCATATAAAACATTAAGAGCAAAAAACACTGATACATGTTATTATATAAAATAAAGAATTTTTATAGTTCAAAAGACAACTTTAAAGGAGTGAAAAATAAACAAGAACAGAGTGGGATAACTGATTTTCAAGACAAATATCAGATAAATATTCAGAATATATTAAAAATCCTACAAATCACATAGAAGGAAAAAAATTAACCCAATAAAAAATGGGTAACAGTTTTAGGCTTTTCATAAAAGAATTTATCCAAGTGGCCAATATTCATATTAAAAGTTGCATCTCCAGAGCAGATGTGGCTCAAGCGGTTGAGTGCCTGCTTCCCACATGGGAGGTTGTGGGTTCAGTCCCTGGTGCCTCTTAAAACAAAAATAAAAACAAACAACAAGCAAACAAATGAAAGGGCCAACTCAGGGAGCCAATGTGGCTCGGTAGTTGAGTGTTCCCACATACAAGGTCCCAGGTTCAATCCCTGGCCCTGGTACCTCAAAAAAAAAAAAAAAGCTACGTCTCATTAGTCATAAAGGACATGCAAATTAAATCCACAAATTTCACTGCAATCCTAGAAGACAAAACCCCAAGTGAACTTTCATAAACAGCTCGTTTGGAAGTAAAAGTTAGTATTACCATTGCAGCATTATTTACTAAAGCTGAACACACAAATTGCCTTATATATTAAAGAGAAATGTATACATATGTGCACCAAAAGATTTACTCATTGTAGCAGTATTTTTAATAGCAAAAACTGAAAACAACTTCAATGCCCATTAACAGTAGAAGAGAGAAATAAATTGTAATGTGTTCAATAACGGACTACCAAGTAATACTGTATGAGTCCATCTACATAAATTTAAACCAGGCAAAACTGATCTGTGATGATAAAAGGAGGGGCATTATTGACTGAGAAAGGGCACATGAGGGACTTCTGGGGTAATGGTGATGTTTGCGTTCTTGATCAGGGTAGATACATGGGTGTGTTTACATAGAGAAATTCACTGAGCTGTTTTCTTAGGGTTGTGGGCTTTCTTTATGTATGTTACACTTCAATTAAAATGTTAAAAATAAAAATAGGCAACCAGCAGAGTTTAGAAATTAGCAACTTTGACTTAAGTGGAAAAACAAAAAGCTGTTGTACTTGTGATGGCAACTTTTTGTTTGAGTGGTTTTGCACTTTGCCTTTCTTATGTCCCATTAATACCCCCACTCACATGCCAGGTATTCTCTAACCTGTCTGCTGTTTTTCCTCATGGTACTAATCACTGCTTGAAATTGCTTATTTGTCCTTGTGTAATGTAAACTCAGTACAAGCAGGGATCTTGTCTCTTTTGTTCACTGATGTATACCCTGCACCTCGAGCAGTATCTGGCACACAGTAGGATCTCCATAAATATTTGCTGAAGTAATGAATGAGAAAAAGCTATTAAGAGTACAAATGATAAAAAGACAAAAGCCTTTGATTGAGCAGAAATCAGTTATTCCAATGCTGGATTTGTCCAGTGATATTTACATTTCATAGCTATACACAAACATCTATTGTTCTTAAAATTACTGCAGAAAATATAACTTTATAACTTTGAATCTGAAGCTCTCTCTTAATTCCTATTTTCCTAAACAAAACAACTGTATTTTAGACAGTTTCTCACTGACTCAAAACAACCAAATCACTATGTCCCAGGACACAGTAGAAGACCTGGCAACACCTGCCTTCGTTTTTACATGGCCACAAATGGATTATACTCTCTGGTTTGCTATAGGCCCCATCCAACCCTCTTCATGCAACTGCTCTTCTCTCCTGGTCTCAGTGTAGATTTGAACTTGATCCTTATTTAATGGGATGGTAGGGTCAAGACCAACTGAGGGCATCTATGGCACACAATACTGGGTAATAAAAATCTGTGCTTTGTGGGTTATGTCAAAATGTTATGTATCCATCAGGAAAGACCATTAACACATGGCCATATGTCAAAGCATTTTAAAAATCTGCTATGGAATTTTGTGCTCATTGATTAATTAAGACATAACCTTAAAGAGCGGAACAATTAGCAGCATTCATGTCCTTAACATGCCTCATTATTCCAAGGTGGCCGTGAGGATTAAAATAGGATAACAAATGTGAATATGTTCTGTAAAATAAATGTGTTTTTACAAATGCAAGCGATATGGTAAAAAACTAAACAATGGATATAATGAACTTTTATAATGACAGAGTAAATTTGAGCATTTGAAAGCAGGGAATAGATTGGCATCTGAGGAAGTCTTCTAAATTTTAATAAGAAACATGAAATTTGTTGTACTGGGTAGACCAGAAGGGGCATACAGGCAGTGTTCTAGTTCCATCTTCAGCATCCAGGGATGGCTATTGTAGGCAAATATAATAGCTGCCAACTCTGGTGATGACCTCAAGACATATATCCCAGGCAGTCTTAACTCCCTGCTTACAAACCTATTATAGACCATCACTTCATGTGTTTAAGCCTTTCTTGAACCTGTTAAATGGTTCAAGAAAATCACAGATTAAAAAAAAGAGGAAAGCTAGCAGGCAGGAGCAATAGTAAATCAAAGTGAATCGAAGCAGATTAGAAACCCCACCACGGATATATCTTTCCTTGCCATTTAATCCAGCAAGTGAAGATGGTTTACAATTAATATTTTCACTTCCTCATCAGAAACTTGGTTTCTTCAATAGCCCCTCTCTTCCTTGCAATTAGTAAAAGTAGAACTTAGGCAAGCAACCAATGGGCCTCAGTGCAACCCATAAACAGAACTCTCCTTTCTCTGAGAACAAGGACAGAAATTAAACTGGCAGGCAGGCAGAATGAGGGCAGGGGAATAATTTCCTCCTCTGAGCACATTTTCCAGAGGGTCCACATTTCAGACAATTTTTAAAGCTAATATGTTGATTTCATGGCTGTGGAGACTAGGATAAAAAGATGTTGGAGGGAGCACTGTGAAAGCAAAACAGTGGTACTTTTAAATATTCTTATTCTCTCATCAGCCAAGCGTCCCTGGCTCAATTCCCCTAACCTTAGAATCTGGCCTAGTCTCTGTTGGAACCGCTAAAAACTGGTTTAGTTAACCAGGATGAGGTTCTTGGGAGTTGGGTGACATTTTACCCCTTCTCTGAGAAACTTTATCAAAGAACAGAAGGCAGATGCCTCAGGAGAGTGTGGTTCTCAATCATGTCTGTCCAACACTATCACTTGGGAAGGCTTTTTAAAGATACAGTTACATTAGAATCTCGAGGTGGAGTGAGCTCAGGCACCAGTCTGTTTACAAAGCTCCTCGGGTGATTTTAAAGTGCAGTCTGAGTGAGAACCACAGCCTCCTGGATTGAAGTACATTTCCGCAGACCTGGGTGTCATGGTAGGTAGCAGGTCAGAGGTGTCCATGGCAGCTCCGTGGTCAGCGATCCTCTACAGACAGGACAGGAGACCAGAAAAGGGACACCTGAGGAGAGACGACCTTCCCTCTAGCTTCCCTCCCCTGCCCTACACTCCTCTCTCCCCTCTTCTGAAGAGCTGCCACTTTACCAGGTGTTACTTTACCAGCAACATCCGTATTTGTTACATCCAGTAATGGCGTCTCGCCCCTCCCCTGAGGAAATCCCCACCTCTCAGGAGACTCTCAGCCTTTTGGGTCAGGTGGGTCTGGCTCCACCCATGTGACTCGCACCTGGCCAATGGGAATACGGAGCCCCCTTGCCTCCAAGTGATTGGATCGGGGATGAGCACATGACTGAATCCACACCAATGAGGTGAGAGCTGTCTGAGACAGTTGAGGGAAAGGCTGCTCTCTTTTTGCTTTACTTTCCGTGCCAGTCTGCTGGTTAGCAAATGGAGGGCCTGCCTGAAATAGAGCCAGGCACAAGAAAGGTGGACCTGAGAAGGGGGGTGGAAAGGAATTCTGGAGAGGTTTCAGACCCCTGAATTGAGCCATCTACCCCTGAATTTCCCGATTTACGTAAGCCATCAGATTTCTTTCTTGCGAGCTGTTCGCTTTAACCTTTCTGTTACTTGCCATTAAGTGTCCTGACTTGCCCTCTCTCAACTCTGGAAAGTGTCTGTAAGTCCCCTGTGCTGACAGCAGAGGCCCAGATGGAGGAAGAAGATGCCAAGGTGACTCTCCTCCACAAAGGCTGTCCCCCGCAGGCACTCTGGGAGCGTTAGCAAACGTTACCCCTCGGAGATGACAATGTAAGGTGGAGCACGAGCTGGATTTCAGCCCCATCTCTCCTCTGGCTGCTCTTGGGCAGGGGACAATAGGTTCACGATCCTCAAGGGCAGCCCTGGGCTTGTGCTTTGGTCTGGGGACCCTGCTAGGAAAGTTTTAAGAATCCCTCAAAACAGGCTTCCTTAATTTAGTTTCCCCATAGATTCAATGAGAATCAATTCAAGCTGCGCCCGTGTCTCATCTGGTGCAATGCCACAAAGGGTGACCCATGGAAGAGAAGCCTAAATAACATTTATTTACTGAGTCCTCCGTTTTGAATAAGAGATAGGCCTGTGAGCCTTGCGGGCTATGGAGAGTGTCATAGCTCACATTTATCCAAGACTTATTATGCACCAGACATGTGAGATATATGTAATTCTCCTAATAACCCTATGGCATAACCAATGGCATTATTACTGTTATTTTGTCTATTTCATGTATGAGAAAACCAAGGTACAGAAGGTTAATAGTCATTTCTTTACAGTCACACAGCCACAAACTTGCAGAGCTGGGATTCCAACCTCAGAATTTGTATTCCAGAGCATGGGCTCTTCAAGCAGAATCCGTTTTCCCAGCCTCAACAAGGCCACTTGGCTCAATCCAGAACAAATAGTCATTCATGTGCATGACTTTGGCAAGCTGGCCATTTTTCCCCGTGTATATGTATATAGCTACCCCTTGTCTGAATGGAATGTTTGCTCTGCTGGACCAGCAAATGGTTATATTAATACATATTGATTTGGAGGGACTGCTTCAGGGGGTGGGAGCAAAGCAAGTCAGGAATCAAACGTGCATAACCATGTTTCAAGCCCAGATATAGAACTTGATCAGTGAGACCATAAAGGGCGCTTTGTTGACAGAAAGAAACATTTAGCAACATTTTTTCCCTTTCAGTTTAAGATGCAAGTAACATTTGATTCCCTGGGCATTTTTATTTCTAACTAGAACTCTGAAATGCAACCTAATTAGCAGCAGTATCTTGCAAAGTGGAGCTTTCATCTCCTAGGGAATGGGGAGTTGGGGAGAGGGGTATTAGAGAGTGCTTCTTGTCTGTTATCCACCACTTGCTGTAAACTGATTTCAGTTTGTTCAACTTGCCCCTCCTTGCCCCACATGCCCAGTGGAACAAAGGGAGTACAATCTTACTTCTTGCCACACCTTGCATTTTGCTACTTTTTTCTTCTTCTTGGTAAAGTTGAAAAACAAAGCGCTTCAATGTGGCTATTCTCTCATGTGGTTAGAGGCCAACCCTGAGATTTCAAAGAAACCTGCGTTGTTCAAGATTTAAGAAAACAATCACTGCACAGCAAACATTGATATGATTTTTAATGGCCATTTACCTGATTAATACCCTTTCATGCTACAAGGCAGCATGAGACACAGTGCTTTAATGAAACCTAACAACAAAGCGTGGACCAGGTGTGTTACTAAGAAACAATCTCTTGTGTGATTTAATTAGTCAAAGCATTGCATGGAGCAATTATAAGCAACCTTGCCCAAGTGGCAGCAGTATGGAACTCTCTGCTATAAATTGGTTTTTTAAAGAAAGACATAATGATTTAATAACTGCATCTCTAGTGAAAGAAGAAACCCCTCTTTAATTGGGAGCAAGAGAGAAAAGGAATTACACGCTAATCACAATTTTTAGATTTTATCCTACTTCCCTTCATCTCTAATTGGGTACAAAAATAAAAGAACTTTCAACAATTTCTAGAAGGAATTGAAAATGGTTGTTTCTGTTATGTTTTCTCGCTTTGTTTCTTCTTTTCCCTGAGCTACTCAGTACCATCTTTGAGAATGGCAATCCATTTGGTGTCACAACTTTAGAGAAAAACCTGGAATAAACCCACCTGATCGGATGGCTCCTTCGATGCAGAACTGTAATTTTAAGAGTCCTGTAATTTTAAGAGTTGCCTTTGTTGTATTGCTACATACAAAAGAAATGGGAAAGTGAGAATTGTGATAGTTTGATGGGTCTTTTTTTTTTTTTAATCCTCATGCCTTGGTTTAATGATGTGTCAACCTGCCACAGAAAGATTGACTGGCATAATGCTTATTAAGATAAAGATAGATTTCTTGTGTGATGTGGGAGCTTTACAATAGATAGGGTCTTATCAGGAAAGTCTGCCTAACCCAGGTAGGATTTGTGACTGACTTCTACATTTCAGTTCTCTGTACTTCTCCTCTACTTAAAGACAAGCATTCAATACAGAGAGGGGGATATACATTTGAGAACCCAAGTTGAAACTTCCATTCTCTACAGGGCTCCTGTGAACTTCCTTGTGCCCACTGAAGACCTGAATTTCCTTAACTACAGGAAGTTGACTGTCACATGCCCTCAAAGAATTCTTTATCTCTGGGGTGCTGGGCAATGCTGGGGTAGAATCACTTTGAAGCTTTTTACAACAGTCTCTTCCAGCACTCTGTTTCCACATCTAGAGTTGGGTTTCTGATAACTCAGTCCAGTGATAGGTTAGAGGGAGACAAGATATTGGCAATACTAGTTTTCAGCCTCAGGAGTCTGCAAACGATGGCCTGCCTCAGGTCTGTTTTTGAAAAGAATGTCTTATTGGGACACAGCCATGTCCATTTATTTCCATATTGTCTGGATTGTGGTTTACTCTACAATGGCAAAGTTGAGTGGTTTCCAGAGAGGCCATCTGGTCCCCAAAGCCTAAAATGTTTACTATCTTGTCCTTTATGAAAAAGTTTGCAGGCCTCTGTAAGTTGTCAGGGATGACTTCTGATGAGCAATCCTTGATTTTGTGGCCTGGTAGGTGGGAACGACCCAGGAGGGAACCTTCCTCCCTTTTTTCTGAGTATCCAAGTTGCTCAGGCTGAGAAGGTGGATTGGATAGGGATCAGAACATCTGGTCATTAGTCCACATCAGCACCCCAAGAGGCCATTCCCAGAATGGAGATGGGCTTCCTGACATATGCTGTTGAGGAAACTTCCTATAGCTTTTGGAAAATGAAGAGTTTATAGAGTGGAGCAACTAGATCCGTGGCTCACAGTCTGGGGACTACAAAGCTGTATATGTACTTTATGTGGACATGTCTTTCACATAGTATCTCTTTTTATATATCAATGTTTAATTTCACATGAAATAAATGAATCCATTTGCCTAAACATGTTTGAACAGTAAACATAAGGCTGATGATCAGAGATGACATTCAAAATAGCTAACAGCCATCGGGCCCAGGCAATGACCAGTCAGATGACGGATGGCAACCACAAACTAGGTAGACCACCCAATGATTGGTCCCAGGGCAATATGCAACTCTGCTAATGAAGGCTTTGACCACCCTGCCCATCCATTCTGTTCCCTTCCCCACTATTCTTAGTTTGACCTATAACTTCCTGGGGAGTATTGTATACTTTTATGTAGGAACCTAGTGAATTTAGAGCATTTGGGGGAAGGTTTTTATATAAATGGTATCATAGTATAAATGGGATTCTAAAATGTGTTTCTTTTTAGTAGGTTTTTTAGTACCAACACAAAATAGGTCTAGCTTATTCACCTGTATCCATGGTGTTCTTATACAGGTATGGGTGAAGGCAGATGGTGCTATTAATAAAATGCTACTTCATTTAAAATGTCACTAAATTCAATCTATTTTCCCAGATGAAAGGAAAAATACAGAAGCTATCATGGATGATTGAGAAATATTTCCTGTTTAAAAGAAATACAGAAAACAAACAAGGTGTGTATATTCACATATTTGCCTGGTTGGGCATAAAACAGACGGATCCAGAAAACAAACCTGGAAACTGATACAGTCATTATCAGTTGATGGGTAGGAGACAATTCTTTGGGAGATTTAGAATTTTGAATATTATCTCTTTAAAAGAGTAAGACATAAGAAGAAACAGAAAGAAGTGTCTTGGTGGTTGGTGTTGGGATTTGCTGGTCAGGACTGTGACCCCTAACAATTTTTTCTTGTATCAGACCAAATAATTGAGTACTTAAATTACTATTAACATCCTCTAGGGAGGGCTAAGACTTTCCTGAAATAAACTGCAGATTGAAAACCTTTTCTTAAAAAAAAAAAAAAACGCAAAAAATATAGCTTCACTAAATTAAAATCATTTCACTGAAACTTAAATAATCCCCAGGAGAACCAGCCCAGCAAACAGCAGCTGCTGTTCCTTGGGGCCCACCCCTTCCCAGCCTGTGTTTGACCTCCAGGTCTCAGGGGTCATCTGCTCAGATCCACCTCCCCTAACCCTTCCGGCTTAGAGTGGCAGGAGATGGGGTAGCAGCTGTTTCTGAGAGGCAGTAGGCCCAGATGCTGCAGCTAGACCCCAGGCCTAACTCCCCCTCCCCCCATTTTCAGATAGCAGGGTTAAGGAAGAAGAAAGCTTTTCTCCTCTCACCTCTAGGGCCTGTAGGACCCCCAGGAAACCTCCCAACTAGGATGGGAAGATTTTTGAAATCAGTTCTCATCAAAGGGAATTTGACTCTTTATTATCTTGTATTATAATAACAAACATTTATTGAGCACTTCCTAAATGTCAGGCAATTTGCTGAGTGCATTACTGAATTTAACATTGAGGTATCTACTGGCATTATTTCCATTTTGCAGTTGAGGAGGTTCAGAATGGTGAAAAAATTAATTGCCCAGCTAGTTGGGGTCTAGCTGGGATCTGAACTCCAGAGCCAGTGTTTTTAATCACACTGTAATCCTGTCTTTCATTGTGTCCCAAAGGCTCACTCTAGTGTTTAGATGCCAGAATCAGTATTTCTGTCCACCCAATAAAAGTTGATTTGCCCCAGAAATACCCTGCATTGGAGACTGATAAATGTAATTCTTAACTTCTGGAATGACTGGCTTAGAGTAAATAGTAACCATGCCTTCAGGACTAAGAAATGTACTCAGGCTCTCTGTGCAGGGAACTTGGAAAGCTTCAAGAAGAATAAAAATACCCAGTATGTAATGAGCACTTACTTTGTGCCAGGCTCTGTTCTAAGATCTCTACTCGTATTATCCCATTTATTCGCAGTAATTCTATGGAAAGAGATCTTTTATTTCCCCCATTTTACAGATAAGGAAACTGAGGCCTAGAGTGATAGAGTCCCATTGTTGGGGCTGGGATTCAAACCCAAGAAATCTGATTCCACAGCCATGCTTTTAACTACTGCACTGTACTACTTTATTTTAATGTGTATTTTTTTGCTTTGGAATAATTTTAGATTTATAGAAAAGTTGTAGATATAGTATAGTGTGTTATTATATACTCTCTTTACCAAGTTTCTCCTAATGTTAATTACTTATAAAACCATGGTACATTTGTTAAGTTAAAAACAGTAATGTTAATTACTAACTAACTTTATTCAGCTTTCACTAATTTTCTCACTTATGTCCTTTTTCTGTTCCAGGATCCAATCTAGGATACATTACATTTAGTTATGTCTCCTTAGGCTCCTCTTTTCTTTGCAAGTTTCTCCTTCTTTGTTGTTCATGACCTTAGCAGTTCTGAGGATTATAGTGTTGGTGTTTTTACAGTGTCCCTCAGATTGGGTTTGTCAGATGTTCTTCTCATGATTAGTTTGGGTTATGGGTTTTTAGGAAGAATACCACAAAGGTTAAGTCCCTTCTTACATAATACCATACCATACCATACCATATCTAATCTCATATCATGAGGTATATTATCTCATTATGTGTTATCAGTATCTCATATCATGAGGTATATTATCTCATTATGTCTTATCACTGGTGATAATAACCTTGATCACTTGATTAAGGCAATGTCTGCAAGGTTTCACTACTATAAACTTCCTATTTTTCCCTTAACATAGTCTGTTCTTTGGAAGCAACTCACTTACTTATCTAGTCCACACTCCTGGGTGGGGAGTATCAACATACCTAATTTAGAAATCTTTGGTGAGGAAGATTTCTCCATTCTCCCATTTCTATGTTCAAGTATTTGTTTATATCAATATGGACTCTTGGCTATTTATTCTATATTTTGGGTTATAATTCAATACTACATTATTTATTTTTGTTGCTCAAATTGTTCCACCTTAGGCCATTGGAACTCTTTTAGATTGGCTCTGTGTCTTTCTGACATAAGCCCATGCTTTTTTTTTTTTTTTTTTTTTCAGTACTTCCTCATTTTCTGACATTATAAGATGATCAAGCTTACCTTGTATTTTCTATGCCCTATTCCTAGAACTAATATTTCTCTAAGAAGGTCTGATTCCTTTTATTGAAGAATGGTATTTAGAAACCAAGATCTAGATACTGGGTGTGTTTATTAGTACTGGGGTATCAAGCTTCTAGGCCCCCTAGTGGGCGGAAGTAAGAAATATGTGCATGTATAGTAACCAATATATACACACATATCTACAATTATTTCTATATCCATCTGAATATAGTTAAATTAAACATGCATTTTTACTGATGTCTCTGAATCTAATCCAGTCCCAAAGAATTCGTTCTAGCTTTCCCTCCTTGCTTATTTTCAAGCTTCTTTCTCTTACAGTGAGAGACATGGCTCCCATCATGTCCCATTTATTTACCTAATTGTTCATGCCTAGTATACATGTAGTTTCAGAATTGTTAGCCCATACCTCTGAGAGAAACAATTACCAACTAGAGTATACCATTTACATACAATTAATTTTGTCTTTAGTCTTACAGTTTACAGTCAAAACACTATTTTTCATAGTAATTTAGGTCAACGCTGAACTCTTTTAAGGGTTGAATAGGCCAAACTGGGAGGCTGGTATATGTGGTAGACATTAGTGTTGGTCATAGTATTTTCATTTCTCATCTTCTGGGCTCATGAGTGGTTTGACCTTCTTTGTCCTTGGACGATTAGGTAAGAATATTTGCTTTGCCCAATAAAATGTGAGAGAAAGTAACATCTATTGCTTCTAGGAAGAAGGATTTGATTGCTGATGTGAGATTTTCTGGCTTTCTCTTCCTTGCCATGGCAATTGTGGAAGCATAAATTGATTTAAAAATATGAGCTGACTCATAAAATGGAGGGCAGAAGCCTGGGAAAATCATCTAGTCCACAGTGTAGTTTCTGTAAGAATTAAACATTGGTTATTTTAAGCCCCTCAGATTTTGGAGATGTTTGTCCCTACAGCATGCCTATGATATTGCCTGATAAAGAAATAAACATAATAATTAAGAATAATAAAAATATAAAGAAATAAACTGCATAGTGTCCTAGGGGAAAATTAGTAGAATAGCCAGATGCTATAGTAATTCAAAAGTTATTTGCATTCACAAATCCATTTGGAGAGCCCATAAAAGTCATCACCTATCTTCCCCCACAAATCCAGAAAGTCCTATTTACACAATATTTTGCATTGAATATCAGTTGGGTGCATGGACTCCCTAATGCCTGTCTAGATCACATGGACCATCTGAGGCAGGTAGCTGCTTTTCTTCACTGACAGCTGCCATTTGGGGATTGAGTATTCCCGAATTCCAGTGTTTCAAGGGAAAATGTAAATCCAATTTTTGGGTTGTTTGTTTTGTTTTTGTGACATTTTTGTGCCATGGATAGTTGAGTAGATTGGGTTTTGGCTGCAGAACCTAGAGAAGGTCTGCCTAGAGGAAGGAAAACCATAGTCTAATTCACACACAGGTGCACAGATTTAGCCCATAGACTTGCAATTTGAGGCCTCCAGTTCAGGAGCAGCTTGTTTTCACTATTCCAACAGGCCTTTCTGTAAGCTAGTATGAACAGCTTTCAAGGCCCATCTGGTTCAAGGCAATCACTCTTTCAACTGTGTGTGAAGCCCCGTTTTTTTCTCTGTAGCTGACATTCAGGCCCATAGAGGGTAAAGGAGGTGTGTGTAGACATCCTGAATTCTGGCTTCTGGATACTTCTAAGTAGCTGCCATTTACCTGCTGCCTGTTTTTATGAACAACGCAGTCCTGAAAAATATAATCACATGATTCTTGTCAACCCAAAGAAATAAAAACACAAGCAAAGTAAAATTACATATTATGAACACTCTCTACACTGGACACATAATATTACTAATTTGGAGAGGAGCAAGTGTCTAAGCTATTATAGGGCACTAAAATATTTCCTTAGTGCATTTTCACACTTTATTCCATGAACTCACTTCTTGCTGTACTTTTCTGGTTTTCTTCTGTTGGATTGTAAAGCTTCTGGGGCAACAAGAGAAGTGTTTTGTTTCCCCACCAAATCAAAAGCTTGTATTCTTGCTTCTTGGCCTCTGAGAGATGCAATAAACCAGGCTTTCAGGGTGAATGGTAAACTCCAAAGCATGCTGTGCTCCGTGGAAAAGAGGAAGGAATTCGTTGGACTGAAGGGTATGATTGTGGTTGTCGATTTGCTTCATGGCCTTGTAGGGTCCCAAGAATCCACTTGAGGCAGCAAGTATCCACTGGCATCTGCTAGCTTGTTATGATAGACCAAACAAAGCACACACTGAGCAGAGATGGGCCCAATGGCTTGGAAATAATTCAGGCATTCCAAGAATGCACAAGTCTTCTGTATCCACAGCACAGAAGACACAGAAGAAATGTGAAGAGCTAATGCTTCTATTTTAAAGAAATATTTCCTAGTAAGTCTATCTTGATAATGATTTTTAAAAATTTGTACCCCCCCCCCACCTTTTTTTTTTTTCTTTTCTTTTGCTGCTGTTAGGTTAAATCATTAGAATTCCACCAGGTCTCTTCTCCCTTCCCCCACAGGAGTTATTTTGAGTTATGACATGTCTCAAGTGTACAAGGCTTCAAACTGAAAAGGAAAGGAAATAATACCTATTAGAAACCTAATGTGCCTCATTAGTTTCTGATCCCCCCCCCTTTCTGGTCTTGTACAAAATCAGGAGGAGAGAGAAGCAACTTCTTGTCTACATTGCTGTTAGGGAGCCTGCATGTAGGTAGGAGGCACTAAAGGGCTATTGCTTATAGCCACTGTTGAGAACTTAGTGGACATTCAATAATTTAGTGGTCTTTACTTTTGTGTATGTATTGGAAACTCTCTGAAGATTTATTCAGTAGCTCTTGGGTAGGGCCTGGGCATCTGTAGTTTTTAAATCTTCAAAGGAAATTCTGACATATAGCCAGAGAAGGAAATGCATATTTCTTAGATGGAAATATACTTAAATTAAGGAAGAAGTAAAGGTGCAACTAGACCAAGAAGCAGTTGTGTCAGAGTTGAGACAAGAATTCTTTAACATCACAATGTGAACCTGAACTTAAGGAATTTCCCCTTCACCAGCATGGTAGCAATTTTAGCACAGCTAAAATTGTCTTAGGGGTCATGGTGTCCTACTAGGTTTGATGGTAGGTGGCACCATTTATTCATTTAATAATTCATTTAATAAATATATAAGGTGTTTCTCTTGAGCAATCATAGAAAACAAATACTGAGATACATACACACAGATTAATGCCCCCCAGAGAAGAAAAAATGAAATTCTAAAAAATACTCAATGAATACAAAAGAAAGCATGAAAATAGTACCAAAGAATATGAAAACATAGAAAAAACCAGATGGTAGATTTAAACACAACTTTTATCTATAACCATGTTACATGCAAATGGGCTAAACACTCCAATTTAAAGGCTAAGAATATCAGAATGGATAAACAACTACAAGAGAAGCATCTTAAATATAAATACACAGATATTTTGAAAGTAAGAAGAGGGGAAAAGATCTACCACACAAACACTACATATAAAAAAGTTGGTATTCTTATGTTAATATCACACAAAGCAGACTTCAAAACAGGAAATACTACCAGGCATAATAGTGCTTCGAAGTATGTGAAGCAAAATTTATCAGAACTAAAGGGAGAAATAGACAAATCCATAGAGTTGAAGACCTTAACACTTCTTTCTCAGTATCTAGTAGAAAAGTAGACCAAAAATTAGAGAGATTTAATGATTTGAACACTATCAACCAATGTGATGTAAAGACATTTATAAAATACTTAAAACCCATAAATACAGACTATACATTCTTATCAAGGACACATAAAACATTAACCAGGAAAGACCAGATTCTGGACTATAAAACAAGTCTCAATAATTTCTTAAGATTGAAATCATACAAAGTTGTTCTCTGGTAGTTACAGAAATTAGAAATCATTAATAAAAATTACATTAGTAAAAAGATTAAAGAAACCTAGAAATTTCCCTAAATATTTGGAAATTGAGCAACCTACTACTAAATAACCCATGCTACGAAGAAGAATTCACAAGGGAAATTAGAAAATATTTGAACTGAATGATAAAATACAATTGTTAAAATTCATAGGGTGCAGCTAAAGTTATGCTAAGAAGAAATCTCTTATCTTTTAACTGTCCATATTAGAAAAGAAGGACAAGCAAAGACAATTATATAAGCTTCAATCTTAAGGAATTAAGAAAAATAGAGTTGAAGTCCACAGCTGGTAGAAGGGAGAAAATAGGATAAAAATGGAGAACAATAGATAAATACCAAAATTTGATTGCTTGAAAATATTAATAAAATTGATAAACTCCTAACAAGGCTGATCAAGAAAAAAGAGAGAAAACACAAATATCAACATTAAGAATAAAAGAGGCTATCACCATAGAGCCTTTATGCCCCCAAATTTAACAGCATAGATGACATGGACAAATTTCTTTAAAAATGCAACTTACCAATAATGATAAAAGAAGAAATTGATGACCTGAACAGCTCTAAATATCCAATAAAGTGACTTCATAACTAAGTTTTCGTTAAAAAATCCTTGTCTCCAACAACTTCACTGGTGAATTTTATTAAAAGTTTATGGATGAAATAATTCTAATCTTATACAAACAGCTAAAAATAGAGGAGGAACTTCATAACTCATTTTATGCAGCCAGCATGCCAAAAGCTGACAAAGACATTGTGAGAGAACTGTAGATTATCTTTGTTGAATATACAAAAAAAATTCTTAACATGATATTAGCAAATCAATATAGCAACATATAAAAAGGAAGATACATCATGACCAAGTGGGTCAAATTCTAGGCATGCAAGGTTGGTTTAACATTAAAAAGCCAATGAAGCAACACTACATTTATAAAAAAATCATATAATGATCTCAAGTGGTTCACAGAAGCATTTGACAAAATCCGATATACATTTATGATTACAGTAAAGGAAGAAGAACCTCTGAGAAAATCGTTATAATTTCCCCAATCTAATATAGGCCATCTCTGAAAAAAAAAAAAAAAAAGCTATTGTTAATATCATTCTTAATGGTAAAATATTGAAAATATCCACCCTAAGATTGAGAACAAGGCAAGGCTTTCCATTCTAAACCATTTCTAGTCAACATTGTACCAGAGTTCAATGCAATAAAACATTGGGAATGAAGAAGTAAAACTGTTCAGAATGGACAGCCAGTGTAGCTCAGTGGTAGAGTGCCAGCTTTCCACATAAAAGGCCCTGGGTTCAATCTCCAGTCCCGGTACCTAAAAAAAAAAAAAAAAAAAAACTATTGAGAATGACATGATTGTATCTATAAAGGAATCTAAAAAAATTTACTAGATCCTTTATGTGAGTTCAGGAAGGTTTTAGTATATGGAGTCATATACAAAAATCAATTGTGTTTCCATATACTAGCAACAAACAATAGGAAAATGAAATTTTAAAAATATCATTTATAATAGCATAAAAACATGAAATACATAGAAATAAGTTTAACGAAAGATCTAAAGGAGCTCTACACAGAAATCTACAAAACATTGTTAAGAAAAATGCAAAAACCAGGATAAATAGGGTTCTAACCATGCTCATGGGTTGGAAGACTCAATATTGTAAAAATGTCAGATTTCCCCAAAATTGATCAGTAGATTTAATGTAATTCCAATAAAAATCCCAACGGTCTTTGTGAATGTTTGTGTGTGTGTAGCCATAAAGTACTGAAAATGAATAACAAAGTTGGAGGACCTATAATACTTGTAGGGGAAGTGGATGTGGCTTAAGCGATTGGGCTCCCATCTACCTTATAGGAGGTCCAGGGTTTGATTCCCGGGGCCTCCTAGTGAAAAGCAAGCTGGCCCACGTGGAGTGCTGACCTGCGCGAAGTGCCAGCCCGCGCAGGAGCGCTGGCCCGAGTGGAGAGCTGGTGCAGCAAGATGATGCAACAAAAAAGGGACACAGAGGAGAGACAGTAAGAGATGCAGCAGACCGGGGAACTGAGGTGGCGCAAGAGATTGAGCGCCTCTCTCCTACTCCAGAAGGTCCCAGGATTGGTTCCTGGTGCTATCTAAAGAGAAAATAAGCAGACACAGAAGTACATACAGCAAATGGACACAGAGAGCAGACAGCAAAAAACACAATGGGGGGTGGGGGGAGAGAAATAAATAAATCTTAAGGAAAAAAAGATACTGTAGAAGTACAGTAATCAAGAGAGTATAGTACTGTTATAATGATAGATAAGTGGAACAAAAAGGAAGTCCAAAAACAGATCCACACATAGTTAATTGATTTTTACTTTTAATATTTTATATCTTTTTTCCATTTTTTGTTAGAGCAGTTGTAGTTTCACAGAAGAATCATGTAAAAAGTACAGAGTTCCCAGATCCCGTCCCCCTCACAGACAGTTTTCCCTATTAACATTTTGCTTTAGTATGGTACCTTTGTTACAATTGATGAAACAATATTAAAATTATGCTATTAACTTATAGTCCACACTTTACATTAAAGTTCACCCTTTGTGTTGTACAGTTCTATGGGTTTTTAAAAATATTATTCTGTTAACATATGTACAACCCAAAATTTCCCAATTTAGTAACTTTCAAATACACAATTTAGTGGTGTTAATTATATTCACAATGTTGTGATACCATCACCACCATCCATTATCAAAATTTCCCCCCCGCCAAAAAAAAAAAAAAAAATTCCCATCACCACAAACATAAACTGTACCAATTAAACATTAACTCCCATTCTACACCCCCACTCCAGCTCCTGGTAATGTGTACTCTAGTTTATGACCTTGTGAAACTGCATATTCTAATTATTTCATATAAACATATAAGTGATATCATACATTTGTTCTTTTGTGTCTGGCCAATTTCACTCAACATGGGGTTCATCCATATTGTTGCATATATCAGAACTTCATTCCTTTTTACAGCTAAATAATATTCCTTTGTATGTATATACCACATTTTATTTATCCATTCATCTATTGATGAACACTTAGGTGGCTTTTGTCTTTTGTCAGTTTTGAGTAATGCCTCTGTGAACATCAGGTTACAAACATATGTTCAAACCCTGCTTTCAATTATTTTGGATTTATACTTAGAATTGGGATTGCCAGGTCTTAGGGTAATTCCATAGTTAACTTTCTGAGGCATCTACAAACTATTTTCCACAGTGCCTGCACCATTTTACATTCCCACCAACAATCCTTCCTAACACTGTTTTTTAGATAGTAGACATTCTTGTGAGTGTGAAATGATATCTCATTGTGTTTTTGATTTGCATTTCCCTAGTGGCTTATGATGTTAAGTGTATTTTCATGTACTTATTGGCCATTTGGATATCTTCTTTGGTGTAATGTCTATTCTAGTCTTTTGCCCATTTTTAAATTGGGCTGTTTGCCATTTTCATTGTGGAGTTGGAGGAGTTCTTTATATATTCTGGATATCAAACCCTTATCAGAAATATGATTTCCAAATATTTTCTCCCATTCTGTAGGCTGACTTTTTACTTTCTTGATAAAGTCCTTTGATGAAAAAAAGTTTTAAATTTTGATGGTCATATTTATTTATTTTATATTTTGTTGCTTGTGCTTTTGTTGTAAAGTTTAAGAAACTATTGCCTAACACAAGGCCCTGAATATACTTCCCTATGTTTTCTTCTAGGGGTTTTAGAATTTTGGTCCTTATATTTAGGTATTTGATCCTTTTGAGTTAATTTTTGTATACAGTGTGAAATAGGAGTCTACCTTCATTCTTTTTCATGTGGATATTCAGTTTTTCCAGCACCATTTGTTGAAAAGACTGTTCTTTCTCCATTGAGTGGACTTGGCACCCTTGCCAAAGGTCAATTAGCCATATATGTGTGGGTTTATTTCTGAACTTTCAATTCAGTTCCATTGGTGTATGTATCTATATGTTTGTCCTTGTTCTAGTACCAATTATGCTGAATCAACTGGATAGGTACACGGGGAAAATTGAACTTCAAGTAATATACAAGAATGAACTGGAAATAGATTACAGATCTAAATGTAAAAGCTAAAACTATAAAACTCTTAGGAGAAAACATAGGTAAATATCTTTGTGACCTGAGCAAAAGCAAAGATTTTTTTCAAAATAATGTAAAATGCAAAATCCATACAAGAAAAAAATGATAAAGTTATTTATTTCTGGAAACAAATAACAAAAAGGGAAATGATCCAGTACAAAATAGGCAAAGGACTTAGTTCACAAAAGAGGATATATGAATAGCCAGGCACTAAGCACCTGAAAAGATGCTCAACATCTTAAGTTGGCTGGGAAATACAAAGTAGAACCATAAAAGAAACTAATATATACTCCCTAAAATGGTTAACATTTAAAAAGTTTTAGCAGTATTCATTGTTGGAGAAGATGCAGAGCATGACTTGTGTGAGAATGTTACTGCAGCTTTATTCATAATAGTAAAAAAATCCAAAACAACCCAAATGTCCACCAACAAAAGAGTAGATAAACAAATACAATGGTGTATTAGTCAGCCAAAGGGGTGCTGATGCAAAATACCAGAAATCAGTTGGCTTTTATAAAGGGTATTTATTTGGGGTAGAAGCTTTCAGTTACCAGGCCATAAAGCATAAGTTAACCTCCCTCACCAAAGTCTGTTGCCACATGTTGGAGCAAGATGGCTGCCAGTGTCTGCAAGGATTCAGGTTTCCTCTTCCACTTAAGGCTCCCTGGTCCCAGCTTCTCCTCATATCAGCTGTAGGCTGGGATAAGCCTCGTCTCCCTCTCTCAGGGGTGGCTCCTCTCCGGGCTCAGCTGTTATGTTCTTTCGACAAGGCCAGCTGTAGACTCTCAGGCTAACAGCTTGTCTTTCTTCCTGGGGTCTCCACCATGTCTAATGGTGCCTTCTCTCCTTCCCCATGTATCTGCTTCTCTGTGTGTTCACTTCCCGGGGCTCCAACATTAAAACTCCAACTAACTCATGTGCCTTGTTGTTTTCTCTATGAGTCCCCACCCACCAAGGGGGCATCTTACTGATGTGGCCCAATCAAAGCCTTAATCATAATTTAATCAAGTAAGAGTGAAACCTCTGAATCCAATACAATCTAATGTACCCAGAGGAACAGACCAGTTTACAAACATAATCCAATATCTATTTTTGGAATTCATAAATAATACCAAACTGCTACAAATGGTAACTAAATACAATGGAATACTATGCAGTAAAAAAGAACCCAATTACTAATTCATAGAACATTGTGGGTAAATCTCAAAAACATGATGATGAGTGAATCAATTAAGATACAAAATATTTCATATTGTATGGTTCCATTTATAAAAGTTCAAGGACATGTAGAACTAAAATTTGAGTAGTGGTTGCATCTGGTGGGAAGAGGAGTAAGACTAGAAAGGGATACAAGGTAACTTTCTATGGTGATGGTAATGCTCTATACCTTGATTGAGGTGTTGCTTAAATGAGTTTATACATTTGCCAAAATTCATAAAAATGTTCACTTAAGATCTGTGCATTTTACTGTATGTATTTATATCTAAGAAAAGAATATATGGACACCACCATATGGCAGGCACTGTGCTAGGCCCTAGAGATAGGTTACTGAGCAGACACTGACATGGTCCTTGCCCTCATGTTGCTTAGAGACAAAAGGAGGAGAAAAACTTCAATAAAAAATCATGCATTTGAAAATTTGAAAAATATGATGTGTGAAATGTTTGAGCAGGGAGATGACAGTATAGCAGGTATGGACAACAGTCCACAAACTTTTATGTGCAGTAAGTATCACTTTCTTTTCTCTTAAATTATCTTAGTCCTCCGCCCTTCCAATCTGGACAGATGGGAAGTTCCATCTCCATCATTGTTCGGGCTGCCTCCCCCTTCTTTGATCACTCCAGGCCCAGGTGCTTTGGTGGTACCTAGACAGTGCAGCAAAGGCCTCTAAGGTCCAGGCCCTCATATTTATCACTGACATCCTTTTATCCAATTCTGTAGTGTCCTTGAAGGCTAGAGTATGCTGCTATTGGCCATATTAAGAGTTCTCTAGAACCTCCATGCATCTCTCCTTTGGAAGCCTTGTTATTTCTGCAAGGGGCTGTCCAGGAGCAAAGAGAATGTCTCCACTGCTTGGAAGAGTTCTACTCTCTCTTGTTTGCTACTCCTCCCTCTGTCTCTTCTCTTAAGACAAACTATTAGCAAAGACAGGATGCTTTTGCTTTCTGCCCTGCAAGACTTGGTAGGGCAAAGAAGAAAAAAAGGCCATGCTGCAGGCCTGAAATTTGAGAAAGAGAGAAAAAGTGTATGTGTCTATGTAATTAAAACTTTTCAATAAATTTTCCTGCCCAAGTTTATATACTAAATCAAAGAGATTCAGTCAGAATGTTTCTCTGAGGAGCCAATGATTAAGTTCAATTTTTTGGAAGAAGAGGTGGAAATGGAGTTGGAATTAACTAGATAAGGCTAACTAGGAGGGGGGAGGGATGTTTCAGGAAGGGGAGCAGCATATGTAAAGTCCCTGTGGTAAAGGGGAGCATGGTGCATTCAAAGGCCTTGAAAGAGGGCTGGTAGAGGTGCTGTGCAGTGAGTAAAGCAGAGGGGTACGTGATGAGACCAGAGAGGCAGGCAGAGGCCAGACCTCACAAGATCAAGATTTTCATCCTTGTCTTAGGTGGTACCTGCGGAACCATTGAAGGGTTCTACACTCTATGCTTTTCTCCTTCACTTTTAAAATATATTTGCCTTGAGTATTTATTAAAGGCATAGCTGGTTCTTGTCTCTACCCACTACTGAGGCTGCTTCTAAATGGAGTCAGGAATCCCTGACACCACATCTCTGCTGGCCTTGCAGATTCAGGAGGGCCACCGACCTCAGAGATGGACACGTCCACACATGTGGGTTCTGTTGTACTGCTGCCGACACTACTGCTTATTTCTGCAACGTGGGAGATGTGATCATTTCCCCTTTTGATTCAAAGTAGTTAGGTGAAATGGCTGGAGAAATAAAAGTAATTTAGGTTATAAATGAGAATGCTAACCATATGATAGGTTGCCATAAAAGAAGACCAACATTAATGTGCTGTAATATGCAATTTGAACTTGCAGAGGAGTGAATTATATACTGCAATAATAAGAAGGCAAAAAAAAGTTATATGAGTACTTACTGTAGGGATAGCTATTTCTATGATGAGGCATTTACAATCTGGGTGCATGTCTGTGCATAATTTCTGTATGCTTCCCAGGTATCATATGTTATATCTAAAGACAGAAAGAGGTTAGTGTCCAAAGAAGGAAAAATCTGCTATTAAACTCATTAATTTGAGGGTTCTGGCTGTAGAACGATTGTGAAAGACAATCATTTCTTGGCTTGAATGTGGTCTTGTGCTATAATTCTAAGTGTGAACGTGTGAAAATATTGAGTGCATCTGCTAAGAGAAGCAAAATGTAGAGTGAAACCTTATTTATTTAACCTTAGTTGTCAGGAATAGGGCTGGGGAATCTAAGAAGAAAGGAGGAGTCCTTCTTAAAATAGAAGCTGAAGTGGGAACAAATGAAGTGATGTACCTAAAATACTGAATAGAATCTGTTTTAATTTCTGTGTTCTAGCACCTTCAAGTACTTTAGACATACAGATTTATATACTGGTTATAATTCAGTTGCTTATTCCTCAAGTATTTTTACTAAGCAGTGGTTTGAACTTATCATGGTTTCAATGACTATCTGTTCCTAAAAGTAACATAGCCAGCTGCATTTCTTTAAATATATTCTAGAATTTTTCACTAACCCAGAATGAATGTCCTACTTTCCCAGGCAGCTCTACCCACTGAAGCTTCGGTTGAATGGGAGAATTCCAGCCTGGCATCGTTGGCTGGCAGACGCTAATGACTATGAGTGAGCCAGAAGCACAGGCCGCTGGGCCAGTAGGAAGAGCATCCTGAAGTGTGAGCGCTGTGTTCTCATTCCACCAATGTCACCCGAAGGAGAGTAACTGGGCTGCACAGCATCACTGCAGACTTCTGGTGCCTCGCTGCTGCTGAGCTCCAAATTGCTACTCTGAAATCGTTGCAGTTGTCCCTGATTAGTGCCATTTCTTCATCCAGAAGTTGACTCTTCTAAACTTCTGAGGTTTGGCCTTTGTGCAGCCCCCACCGCCACCCCCACTTGCTTTTTCAGCAGCTCAGCCCATCTCACAGAAAATAGGGAAGGTGTCAAGCGGAAGCTCCTTTACAGACCCTCTTCCATAAGGTCTTATACAAGCAGTGTCTTGTTTCTGCTTCCTTCTAGGTAAGGCTTTCTCGCCCCCTACTTATCCATCTCTTCATTCTCATATATTTTCAATATCCTTTTCCTGGCTCCTTCTCCCTACTCAGCCCTGCTCACAATTTCTACCTATCTCGAAAGAACTCTTGTCTGCAGAACTCACAAGTTCACTTTCTGGCTGCTGCCACCTTTCTCATCTTCTACTTTCTCAACCTTCCATGGTGTATTAGAATAGGCAGGGAAAGTACTCACTAGGCCAGGGCCTGGGGGAGAGTGTCAGAGGTCCTGGCTCTCCTCCCCACCTTTCCTTCCTGGACAGATGCCCCGCTGTTCTCTATCAGTCACAGCCCTGCCCCCCAAAAATTCTGTAAGATTTTTTCCCATTTTGATTTGTATTTGTATTGTCAAAGGATTTTCCTTTCATTTAAAAACACACTAACTTTCAAAAATGCCATGTCATATATGCTCATTAATAGGAAAAAAAAAATAGGTATTTATTAGTAAAATGTGGAAAATAACACTTCCCTTTTTTCTCAGCAGCCAAAAATAACAAATATTCTCTTTTTGTGATAGATCCTTCTAGATATTGTATGCATATGTACACATATAAGTAGTGTGGTGCAGCGATTTGGCTATGGTCCAGAGCGTGTGGATTTGAAAGTCCAGCTCTGTCACATAATGTCTGTGTGACCTCAGGCATGTTAGTAACCTCTCTGTGTCACAGTGGTTTCATCTGCAAAATGGGTGACAATAGAAACATCCCTGAGAGTTGTAAGAATTAATGAGTTCATATTTATAAAGGATTTAGAACTGTACCTGGCATGAAGGAAGTCCTCAAAAAAATAGTGAATTATTGCTATATAGTTTATAAAGAAATGAGATCAGGCTACATATGCAATTTTACAACTTGCCTTCCCACTTAAAATATATTTTGAAAGTGAAAAATATATCACTCTCATGGCCTTCATTTCATGTCAGTAGCTGATTAAGTTTTTGCTTACTGTATTTATGTTAATTATATTATTTTAAATGATTGCGTAGTGCTTCATTGTATAGCTGAATTTGAATTTAATAAATGCTTATTAGATGAATTGTTTCAAATGTTGTGACATAAATAGCACTGCTGTGAACATCCTAGTCCATTCCTACATCTTTGCACACATCCATAGTTTCTAGAAATAGGATTTATGGATCAACATATGTGTACGTTTTGAAGACTCTCAACTTAAATTTCTAAATTGACCTTGAAACTATACTTCTATCAGTAGAGTAAGCCAGGTTTAAAAAAAAATTCATTTCTTCAGGGACTTACAGGAACTTTACATTCACTATATTTATTGTGTTTCAAGTTGGTAACTTCTATGCATATATCATCTCTTAATAGCAAACCAAATACTGATTTTCAGATTGTTTTAAGAAGGTGTGGTCATGCAATTTTAGGAAAGGGGCCCCTAGATTAGCTCAAGTCCTTTGAAAGACCTTGAGAATAAAGCTAAATCCCACAGGCTGCCCAAAATGTGTAGGTTTTCAAATTCATCTGAACATTAGAAACTCCTGGGGAAGTTTTAAAAATTGTCAATACCTGGTCCTGACTCAGTAGGTCTGGGGTAGGGCCCAAGTATTGAAATTTTTTAAGAACTTTCCACCTGAATCTAATGTTCAGCCTGTGTCAAGGACATTAATGCTTCTAATCCCTTTAATTATAGGTGAGATTACCTGAATCCATCACATCTATTTCCTTACACTTGCTGTGTCATCTGGTTACTACCATTTAGTCTTTCCACTCTTTCTTTATGAATATAAAAGGCACTATTTTAAAAACATAGCAGTCTCTGGAAGCTCAGGTAATGTATATTCTTGGTATTTACTCTTCTCTTTCGGTTATGCTGTAGACAGCATCCTAACATTAATCTTATAACTAACCATCAATCATCTCTCTTTCATCATACCTCTCCCTCAGACACTAAATATCTCTTTTCAGGTGATTCCACCTACTATTGTGTTTCATAAGTTAAGTTCAATGTAAATGTCATTGGTTCTAGTTTGTTGCATTTATGAGACAACTGCAACTCTGGTCATGTTTGTTGGAAATGTGAATTCTTGATGGAGCTTGCTGAACCAGAGACTTGACTCTCTTGGAATTTTATAAGCCATGGGAAAGCTCTTAAGTGATGGCTTACAATGTAACACTTGATTGTATTTGATGAAAATACAATCATCAAATTGTATTTTTGATGAAAATGCCTTGCAATAGCATGTTCATGAGTTTCCATAAATTTATCCAAAAAAGAAATACAAAGAGCTAATTTCCCTGCAAAAAGATATTTTATCATATCCCACAATTATACACAAGTCAAATTTACAATGATATATATGGTTTTTACCTATCATATTAGGTAAGGGGGTGAGGAAATAGCTACGCTCATAACTTTTTTTAATATATATTTTTTATTGGAGAAGTTGTGAATTTACAAAACAATCATGCTTATTGTACAGAATTCCCATACAGCACCCCTCCGTCAACATCTTATGTACTCTCATAACTTTTGATGGGAATACAAATTCGTAAAACCATTTTATGTTTTTTTGTTGTTGTTGTTTTATTTTATTTATTATTTTATTTTATTATTTTATTTTATATTTTATTTTACTTTATTTTATTTTTTGAGGTACTGGGGCTGGGGATTGAAACCAGGACCTTGTATGTGGGAAGCCAGTGCTCGACCACTGAACCACATCAACTCCCCTGAGCTGGTTTTTTCGTTTGTTTGCTTATTGTTTGTTTTTGTTTTTAGGAGGCACCGGAAACCAAACCTGGGACTGCCCATGTGGGAAGCAGGTGCTCAACTGCTTAAGCCATATCTGCTCCTGGGTAAAAACATTTTAAAGGACAACCTGGTAATATATACTGAAATTAAAAATTAATATTTCATTTGATCCAGCAATGCTATTACTAGAAATTTACTTTATGGTTATGCTTATAAACATATACCAAGGCCTATATACGAGGCTATTCATTTGAGCATTGAATGTAATACCATAATCGTGTGAAGTATACAAGCTTTAGAATGGTCTCTAGGATTCCATTTGTATTAATTTAAAAAGTAAACACATAAATGTGGTTTTATGTCATTCTTTCTTGGAAGGATACATGAGAAACTGTTAATTAATATTTGAAATCCAAAGGATTGGAGAAGAAAAGAACCCTGTACTTTTTAATTTTATACTTTCCTGTACTTTTTGGATTCTAAAAATTGTTCATGTATTATTTCTCTTAAAAATTTTAAATAAGCATATTTCTGGGGTCTGCTGAATCACTTTGCAATTTAAAAAGGAGAAAACAGTTATGATGAATGTTACAAATTTTTTGAGGGATTGGTGAGGAAGAATAATGCATTTGATGATGAGTCTAACCTCCTGAGCTAATTTTTCTTTCAAAGTGTTTCACAAGTGATTCTCTAGGAAGTACACAAGATTTGATCATATTATGCTCTATATAATTTTTTTGTATGTCTAAAATGTTTCCTTAAAAAAAGTGACCCTCTATATTAATCAGGGTTCTCCAGAAAAACAAAATTGACAGGATTATACATGTAAATATTAAGGGATTTATTATAGGTATTGGCTGATGAGACCATGGCGATTGGCAAGTCTGAATTCCATAGGGCATGCTACAATTTGGAAAGTTGATGAAGGTAATATTGAATTCCCCAGGGGAAGCTGCAATTTGGAAACTCCAATGAAGGTGATAGGGAATTACCCAGGAGAAGCTGGCTGGCTAGATTACAGAAAGAAATTCTTCTAACTGTTGAAATCATCAGTTCTACCTTCAAGGCCTTGAATTGATTGGATGAGGAGAGTTCTTTCATTGTCAAAGGCACTCTCCTTTGTTTATTATAGATGTAAACAGCCACAGATACAATCAACTGACTAATGGTTTGAATCCATGAATTACCCTCACAGTAACAATCAGGCCAGTGCTTGCTTGACCAAGCAACTGGACACCACAACCTAGCCAAGTTGACACACTAAATTAACCATCACAGTCCACCCCTTGGCAACCTTAAACAATACTTAGTCTCTAAATAAAGACAATAACATAGTTATACTTTTGCCTTAACATCATTTGGCTGTCCTGCGTACAACTGGGAATGCACTAATCCTTTCTCTAGAAGAGCATGCAAGTCCTTTGGTAATTTTCACTCTTAAACTTCATATCCAGTACCTTAAGTACTATGACATAAAGTTAATACAACTTACGGTATATGACAAGGGGATAAGAGAAGGAAGAAAAAAAGATATTTGATTTATGTATATATACAAATATACCCATAACAAAACAAGGAATAAATATCATAGCTATTACAGTCTTCATTTCTGTAACTGGTCACATGGTCATAGCTCATGTTTATAACTACGTTCTTCCATATGGATAGTGGAATCCTCAGCAAGCACCTTATCTGGTCATGATTCTTTGCCCGGTAGGGTGACCCAATCCTTCATTCCTAAAGGATTTGGGCCATTAGTAGTCCTACTTGGATTGGGTTGTTGCAGTTTTCCAACGACTGTAATCACAGGACACCATAGTACTAAAAGATACCCTAAAGGAGCTCCTGTATTCCAGCCAAACTCTTCTTTACCTCCATTGTGTAGTAGCAGTACTATTTCCCCTTGATAATCAGGATCAATCACCCCAGCCAGTACAGTAATTCCCTTTGCCTGTTGATTCAAAGGCATGAGGAACCCAAAATACCCAGGTGGCAAGTCTTAAGATTCAGTTCAATGAAATAATTTTTGTGTCTTCCAGTGGAAGTATTCTTCTTTTTTGAACTAAGATGTCTAGACCAGTAGAGCATAAGGTTGCAGGGACAGGAAGCAAAATTTTTCTAGTGCTCACTAGTTTTATTAATGAGTGGCACCACTCCCATTTCTATCCATTGATTCCTGAACTTTTGAACCCTGGTTATGGGAGAAAAAGCATTATAGATTGGATGCATATGCAGCCTCCTGGAGAACATCACCCCCACCCAGTAAGGTATTGCCACTCAGTTGGTGCCATAACTGAGTCTTCAAAAGACCATTCCACTGTTCTGTCAATCCAGCTGTTTCAGGATGATGGGGAACATAGAAAGACTAGTGAATTCCATGAGCATGTGCCCATCCTTCCATATTATTTGCTTTGAGGTGGGATCCTTGATCAGAAACATTGCTGTGTGGAATATGATGATGGTGGATAAGACATTCTAAGTTCATAGATGATAGTTTTTGGTAGAGGCATTGCATGAGAAAAGGCAAATCTGTATCTGGAGTATATGTCTATTCCACTAGGAACAAAATGTTGCCCCTTCCATAATGGAAGTGATCCAGAGTGATCAACCTACCACCAGGGTGCAGGCTGGCAAATGGTGCCATATTGAGGACTGAATGTTGGTCTCTATTGCTGACAAATTGGTCATTCAGTAGTGGCTGTTGCTAGATTGGTCTCCTGAGTGGAAGTCCAAGTTGCTGAGCCCATGCATAATCACCATCCCTTCCACCATGGCTACTTTGTTCATTAGCCCATTGAGTAATGACCGGAATGGCTGGGGAAAGAGCCCACAGATTGGCCATCCTATCCACTTGATGACTGAACCTGTCCACTTGGCTGAACACAAAGACATTCCCGAGACTCGTGTATGAAAAAGAAACAGTTACCCAAAAGAGACTATTTGAATCAGAAGTGACTAAAGTGCCAATAGATTGCAGGTATAAATCCTTTGCCTCCCTTATTGACTACCCAGAGGGATGAGATGTCATGAAGAAGATAAGGTTAGCTGAAGAAAATAGAGTAATTGCAATTTCTTTACCTAACTGAAGAGTTCTATGTATATTTGCTATCTTCTCACCCAGGCATGGTCTTTATATTCCTTGAGGGGAGTGGCAGTGCCTTATTTCTTTGGACTCCCCCAGTACCATATGAATATAAAAGAATTCAGAAAAGAATTACCTGGACATCGAGTTTCAGAACCCAGGCCTTGTAGGTCTGGTGTCCTGTTACAATACAGCTCACCCCATAGAAGACATGCAAATGTTTGGATCCCAGGCCAGGGGGCTGAGTTATTGGTAGCTTAGGAGGCCATGGTGCTTTCCCCATAGAAGTGAAAACTCGTAGAGTTGCCTTTACAGACCAGGTCATTGCCCCCCTGTTTCCTGGGTGGAACCATCGTCTTTAGAGTCAATTGCAATCATAATCAATATTAGAGAATGCATCATTTTCTCAACCATAAAATAATTAGATTGGGGTTTAAAAGGTAGCTATTGGGGTCCAAAAGTTGCTTTGAATATTATAAAAAGCCTAATAGAAATTGCATATATGGCTGCAATAGCACCACACTGGCTATTACAGACTAAAAATTTTGTTAGGCAAAATTTTTGTTAGGCAAAATTTTTCCAAATGTGGAGTTTGTGGAAGGAAATTAATAAAGGGGACCTATTTGGTAGAAATTAGTTGGTTTCTATGTCCTTTCCAGTCTCCCTGACAATCTTTAATTCAGCCCAGCTGGGCCAGGAAATTGACAGTGCAGGCAAGGTACTCTCTTTCCACCTTCTCTCTGTAGAGCCTAAATACAGTTTTAGAATTTGGGCAGTGCCTTTCTGTGTTGGACAAAGGTCCTGCCCTGAGTTTAACAGCATCATCCACCCATCTCAAATCCTCAGATCTCTGTATCTGGACCCAGAAGTTTGGAAAACGCTTTCTTTTTTTAAATCTTGGACCTGTCAGCAGAATTTTCTGTTTGTTTTCATTTCCTAGGTCTCGTCTCTCTGTCCTATGTATGTGTGTTCTTGTGTTTTTCCCTGAAGCTATGTATTTTCTGCTTTATGCAATTTCCCAATTCAACTTTATCCACAAGGCAGCCCTAAAATCCATTGTTTTCTTGTTTTAAGATGCTGATAGTTTTATGAATGTCAAGTATTAGGAATGTACCTGTCACTGTTGGATGGATACATTAGGCTGTGCTTTTTATAGACCTCCAAATGATTGTTTCCAGTAATTTGATAAATGCATGCTAGCTAGTAAGTACAATCAACATTTCATAATCAAAAAATGTACTATACTCAGTTGTACCTCCCTCTCTGTAATAATAAGCAAAACCTTTTATGTTGTGATGTCTTAACAGTTAGCTGCATGAGTGCTAAATGTTGCTTTTAATTAAACAATAAAGAATGTAACAACCTTTATGGTATCATTATAAATTTTGATGTGGTACAACAATTTGATTCCTTAAAAATTAATTGCTTAGGAGTATGTTTAAGTAGTATTGATTATGTTGGTGCCTCGTGTTGATCTGTAATACTTAACCTAACATTTAAAATATCTTTTTTCCATTATATGTTGTGATGCAAGAATAAAAGCAAAGTACAAAACAAATAGGCACTTGAATTCTAATAGCAATAAGCAATAAATGTCAGGCATCTGGAAATTATGGTTGCAATTTCATCAGAGTACACTTTGTTCTTCTATTATGCCTGCATGAATTTTGCTACAGGCAAAATCTATTACAGATAACAGTTAAGAACCTTTCTAATCTACACAGATAGTCATGGCAAAATGCTAGAAAACTAAATGTTAGAAAATGTAATATTGCAAGGGAAAATTGACACTTGTAGAAAATAATGCAGTCCTATTTAGAACCACAAATGGTAATAATTTCTTTGAAGACCCTGGTGTGGTGGATGTTTCTGTGATGGGTGACCCAGATGAAGGACACAGCACTAGAAATGAATCTTGTTCTGCTGGCTGGTATGTGTGTGTGTGTGTGTGTGTGTAGGTAGATGCTTATCTGTAAATTGAGGGGTGGGGTATAAGCTTAATGATTGGTACCTGAAATTCCAATTACAAAGTCAGATCACACATGAGAAACCTGGGTTTTTTCCACTGCTGTTTGGGTACATTGGGAATATTTCTAGTCTAGGGTCACTTGACTCCCCTCAGGAGAAAGATTAGGTAGTATTCACCACTCTTGCTGGCACATAGTGACCCTGGATAGTTACTTGGTAAATTTACTAACTGAGCTGTTGGGAAATTGACTCCCGGCTATTAATTTGGAGAAATGGCTTTTCCTCACTTGACTCCAGCTTAACCTGCATCTTCTAGGTCTTAGAGAGCATTAGAAATCACATTTGAGGATGTGGGATCTGCTGTTTACCTTATTTACGTCATACACCTTATTTTTCGCATCCATCCAATACATAGACAAGCATTACCTAGATTGGTTATATTGCTGTGTTGTGTAACAAATTATCCCTAAATTTAGCAGCATAAAGCAGCAAACAATTTTGTTACTATTTCTTACTATTTCTTTGTTACCTTTTCTAGTTCACAATTTCTGTACCTCAGGAATTTGGGAGTGGCTTAGACGGTAGGTCTGGCTAAGGATATGTCATGAGGTTACAGTTAAGATGCCAGCCAGGACTGCAACTAAACAAAGGCTTGATATCAAGCTAGGGGTTGAGGAACCTTTTCCAAAACGAGCAATGTTGATAAGAAGTCTCAGCTCCTTCCAAATTGGCAGGAGGCCTCCACTATTACCATGTGGGTCTCTCCATAGAGCTGCTTGAATGGCTCCACAACATGACACTTGGCTTCTCCTGGAGTGATTGATCCAAGAGAGAAGGAAGCTGCCATAGCTTTTATGACCTACTCTGGAAGGTCACAGATTCTCACTTTGGTCATATTCTATTCATTAGAAATCAGTCACTAAGTCCTACTCACACTGAAGGGGAGGGGAATTAAGATCCACCTCTTGAAAGAAGGAGGACCAAAGAATTTGTGGACATGTTTTTAAAACCACCATACCATGCAAACAGGGCATATCAGCTTGGGATCCCAGGATAGCCCTGTTTTCCAGGTCTTCTTCAGTTGCATCTTCTCTGAAAACACCTCATTCTGTTCTTGAACCCATATTCTCTCCTTCTCTCACATCTAGATAATGTAGCATCTCCCCACTTTGGGCATGTTGTCTTTGACTATTGTGAGTCATTACTTTGTGTGTAGATTTCTTTTCTCTCCAGTTAAGTGTTGGTTGTCTCAGAGTAAGAGTTGTGTACTATAACTTTGTCATTCCATGTTAGGGAAATAGTTGTTGCCCAGTGAATAAACAAAGGAGGCTGTTGGATGTGGTGGGTCAGAACAAGGCTTTGGACCCAAAGAGTCCCAAGTTCATCTGGCTCCACCATTTTGAGACCTTGGGTGAGCTGTTTTACAGTGGATATTAGAAAGTTGCTTATGAGCCTGTTGTGAAGATTTAATGGGTTAGTGCACTTTGAGCACATAGGAAGTGATTTGTAAATTGTAGGTATTATCATTGTGTTGTTGCTATAATCATTTCACTTGTCCCGAGGCCATGCGGGCCTCTTTTGTTATGTTGGAAAGACCAACTTGGGTTCTTGTCAAACCTGTACTGCCAACTTCTTGTGTGATATTGAGCAAGTTCCTTCTTTTCTGAGCCTCAGAAAGGCTCTAAGATGAAGTGGTTTTACCAAAACATGTCTATGGCCTTTTCCTGTAAGAGTCTCTAACTTTGTATTTTCTCTTATAAGGGTGTAGGCAATGAGAGAGGAGATTTTCTTTTTAATCTGGGCAAGTTCTTTTGTACATACCATGTTGAATCTTATAGAAAGGAACTTGAATCAGAAGATAAAATACCTGTGTCAGGTCTATTTGTGAGGAAAGATGGAGACTAATAATTATTGAGTACTTATTATGTGCTGGGATCTTTATATATGTCATACCTTTAAAAACAATTATCCCTTTGAACCACCTCTCCCTCCTTTCTCTCCATCCCAGATGTCCATTCACCATCCATGATCTCTACTAAAGATGAAGGCATTGAGATTCTTTGGGCCAGCTGACTTGCCTCAAGTCACATGACTAATAAATGGGCATGGGGGAGAGTTGGATTCAGTTCTATCTGGTTCTAATCCTGGATCCTTTCCTTGACCCCAGGCTTTCTTGATGTGGGAATGAGTGTGATATCTTAAGCCAGTGTTTACTCTCAGCTTACCCTTCTGGACATGGGAACAGGGATATATAGGTAACCCAAGAGGAGCGGAAGTGTGGCCATTTGTGTGGACAGATAGATCTGGCTGGGTCAAGTAGAAGGAAATTATGTGGAGTCCCTTTAGTCCTTTTCAAATCTAATGGGCAATTATCATCAGCCTTATCTTTGTGATTCAGTTTCAGAGGCATTAAGAGGGAAAACTTCTTTGATAAGAAAATACCAGGGCTCCTTTAAGTTTCTTGGGAATCTGTAGAGAAAGGTTTTATGTTTCATTTTTTTTTGCTGGGCTTTCTGTTTTGTTTTTTTATTTTCATTTTCCTTTGCCCTAGTCCCTCTCAGTTCTGGCAAAGCAAGGAGGTGGGCTTTGTGGGGTTTATCCCATTGACTTGCTGTTGCTCCGTACCTGATTAGAGCCTATAAAGACTCCTTCCTACAGTGAGATTAGGGGTTACTGTTCAGAGTCTGAAATGTCAGTGGGTCTCATGGTCTCCTTTCTTCAGGAGGACTTAGGAGGCCCAGTTGGCTGAGTCCTGCCTTCCCAGGCTCCGTGTGGGGCTTTGTTAAGGGTGCCTAGCTGCCTGAGAGCAGGGGGATGGAAGGAGGAAGGGCTAGATGCTCCCACAGACATGTGACAGACGGAGGAGCAGAGCGGTTCATCAGTGCCATGTACCTGTGATGATGGAAGAAACCACAGAGCAGAAGTGATGGCACATATAGCAGTGTGTAGAACAAAGAGTGTTGAACTGGCCTCAGTGCTTAGGAAGGGCCCAGGTGCCCAGAGCTGTCAAGGAAGAAACATTGGGATGTGAGGAATGAATGAAACCAAATCCAATTCCTTAGCTTTAGAGATAGAAAAAGTACTGTGATAAGGGCATCTTCTTTCCTCCACTGCTTGTCACTTTCCACCCTGTAGATATTCATGTCAGGCTTTCTCCTTTCCCATCTGGGGCTCTTTGATGTGAGAAGTGTCTAGCTTCTGAGGGAGAGAGCCCAGGACTCAGGGATGGCAGATCTGCACCTACCATGGACCTTACAGACTTTTCTCCATAAGCAGTGGGGGACACCCTAGAATGGCATTCAGATCACATCACCCCACTGCTTAAAATCCTCTAATCACATGCTTGATCTATCTACAAAGGAACTCTAAATATTAATTTACTAGAAAATATTAGAAGTCTTAATTGTGCTTAAAAATTGTTTATAAATGTCATACTAGGTATGTTCACAGAAGTAACTGAGGTAAATGATTGTTTTGGCTAAAAGATGCAAAGGGTAGACATATTTTCCTCTTACCAAATTCTTCATTCCAAGTAGTATCTTGGTATCTCAGAAATTTGTTTCTTCTATTTTATGTTTTAAAAACTGTCTCTAGATTTCTATAAGTTGTTTATAGAAAAGGACAGATAGGACAAGGTCAGTTTTTTTAAAAATCATATGGATAAAGCTGAAGTCTGTTGTGATTTCATACCACAGTTGGAATAAAATCCACATTTCTTACCATGTCAACAAAATCTGGTCATGACCCATCTCTCAGAGCTCATCTCCCTCAATCTCCTCTCATCTACTCCTTTCTGGCTAAATATATCTTCTTTCTGTCCCTTTAATATGTCAACTTGTTTCCTCTTTGGAGCCCTTTTCCTTTCAGTTCCCTCTGCTTGGAAACTTACAGCTCCCTTCTGCTAAATCTTTGCATGCCTGGATCCATGTCATTCAGTCCTCAGGTCTTTGTGTCCTTGTGTCCCTGATGACTGTTACTTTGTTTGATTATATAACAGGTATGACTTATGGTAAATGTCTTGTTAATTCATTAATAACTGGCTTATCTGTTACCTTTCCTGAAAAATGGGTTTAAAGGGATTTTAGGGTAGGTCATTCATTGCTCTATCCCCATTGCTGGGCCAGTGCCAGCCACAGAGCAAATATTTGGTGAAGAAATGAGATAATCATGGCCTTGCCAGTTGCCACCTGTGTGACCTTGCACAGGTCACTCTATTTTTATGTTTAATTGGGTTACAAAATCTTCTTGTGAAGATGAATTTTATGTGTGTATTATATATTGCATATATGTGTGTGTGTGTATATGTATATGTATGTGTGTATATATATATGTGTGTGTGTGTGTGTGTGTAAAATGCTTAGCACAGTGGCAGGCTCATATTAGAATTTTTCCCCAAAAGGCTTAAAACAATGTATGTGCATGTGTACTCCTGTGTGCCTGTAGTAGGTACTGAATAAAAATGTCAGTGGTACAAAATAAGTTCCCTGAATTATTAAATTGCAGAACCAGATCTTCAATCCATGTCTCCTGGTTAAGATGTTAAGATTAGTGCCCTCTCTAATAAGCAACTACAACTCACCCCAGGATACTAAGTCTATTCTATATTCCTATCATGATATACACCTTATGCAAAATGTGACGGAGAGATAAGCCCTTCTTTCTTCCTGTTCCTAAGTACAACGTGGGAGTATGAAAGAAGCATTGTACCTTAGGTGAAAATACTTCAGTTCATTCCTAGACTCTGCTTCTCAGTAGCAATATGGCCTTGAACAAGTCATATAACCCCTCTAAGCCTATTTTTCTTTTATGTAAAACAGGGATATACCACCTACCTCAATGGTTGTATAAAATGTGTAAATTGTAAAATGTAAAGCACTATCATAAAGGTGATGACATTGCTTTAATTATGTGAAAAGCCTATTTGATATAGAAATATTTCAAGCAATAGACTGTATACTTCCTAATATATGCAAAATTCCTTGAAGGCAATATGTAAAATGTTTAATTTTTCTGGTTTGCATTTCATCTTCTATATGGTATCTGGTTAGATGATTCTGTTACTCTTCAGCTGGTCTCCCAGTGAATATTTTCTACCTTTCTGCTGAAGTCCAAATTCACACTGATTTGCTTGTTTGATGACAGCATCTGGTTTGTATATAAAGATGGGGATCAGCAGATTCCAAGCATTTTTTTTTAACACAGGATCTTGAGGGAAACATTAATTTCATGAATTTGCCATAACAAATTCCTGTTAAATTTATTTATTTGAATATTTCAATTTCAACCCCTACTAAAATGTAAGGTTGATGGCAGCAGGGCCCATATTCATTTCTGTATCACTGAAATCTGGCATAGTTCCAGGCATATGGGGGGTGATCAAAAAATATTTTTTTAATGAATTAATTAATGCGTGGTTACAACCACTGAACAAGAAACTAATACAAGCAATTGGTCAGTTTTTTATTCCAAGAATGATTTCCCCTAAACTCAGGAGTAGATCACTTAAGAATTTCATATTCATCTAGCTGGGAAGAGTCAACCAGTATGCTAGGGATTTGGTATCAGTGAGTTGCACTCACATGAAGAAACCCAGACAAGACAGCAATCCCAGTGACCCAAGATCATGTCCCAAATCCTGAATTGTGAAGGTGGATTCAGGCCACCTTCTCATTTGGAATGTGGTCAGTTGTAGAAAATGTAATATGCTGGTTTTCTTTTCAGTACAGCATGTCACCTCTTTAACAGCCTGTAAAAGAGAGCTAACTGTTTCCTCTTTGAGGACAAACTGCACAGAGCATGTTAAGTTCTCTGCCACCAGAACTAAAGGGCTGTGAGCTAGAATATCCAGAACTAAACACCCCAACAATGGGGGCCTCTCAGGCAATGACCATCACCTCCCCTCCCCACAGAGGCTATGTGGCATGCAACCCTTGGACCCACAAAGTTTTTCTTGAAAATTTGTGCTGTGTTTAGTACTATTAAGTTAATATTCAGTTTGCAGTTAGTTATGGTGGTAACTTCTATATTCATGCAAAATTCTTTCTTGAATAGAAGTATTCAGGGTAATGTTCAAAGACTCAGAATACTTATTGTGATATCATCTTGAATGAAAATGGCTGATCTGAATAACTTTGTTCAGAGGTGTTGGTTATGGACTGAAGTTTTGTATTTTTATGTAAATTTAAGGTAAACTTTTCTCTCTTGTATTTTTCCATTAACATAGCTGGATAATTTTGAAATTCTGGTGATTGTATATTTAAATGCACAAAACAAAGTTCTTGAGCAAGTAGGTATTTCTTACCAACCAAAAGACTCAAGTGCGGCATGAAAATTACAGGAAGCAACATTCTATTCCTGCTATACTCCTACGGATTTATTTTCTCTGAACCCTAAATCTGAGCTATGAAACAGTGAATTCACAATGTCTACCATGTCTGTCACTGCAGGCCATATTCAGTATTTCTGCACTTAAAATCCATAAAGATTTGGATGATCACATCTCCACACACAGTGGTCCTTTGGGCATCCCTTTGATTTTTTCGAAATAGGAGGAATTAGAAGTGGAAAAGGCCAAAGATAAATATAATCCAGCAGAGCCCAAATTCTTTTTGGGGGTGTGGGGTGTGGGGGATGGGCTGATTCTCCAAGTCACAACATGTGGGGATCTTTTTTTTTTTTTATTTTATTATTATTATTATTTTTTTTTCTTTTGAGACTGAACCTTTATTATTTTTTTGAAAAACATATTTCATACAATCTTTGCCATGTTAATGCAAATATGCACAACATAGGCATGTATTTGTGGGGATCTTTAAATACATATAGATCCTAAGACACCAACTCCCAGAAATTCTTACATGGAAGGATTGAGGTTTGATACCGGCCTCTTTATTTTAAAAAGTCTGATAGACAGTTGGATTGGGGAACCAACTGTCTGTAGCTCAATACCCTGATTTGAAACACAGCAACTGAGACCTACAAAGAGCAGAGGAAACATACGTGGCACACAGCGAGCTAGTGACTAAGCACATAAATCCTCAATCACTCTCATCTTGATTTCATCGGAGTTATTTAATTATGATGACAGTATAATAATAAATAACAATTCTATAACTACCACTCAATATACACCAGCTGTGTACCTGTTCTGTACTATCTGGGGTCCCTCGTGTACATTACCTTCTATTTTCTTCCTAAGAATGCTGATGAGATATACCTTCTCTGTTCTCAGAATAACGAGGCCTTGCTGTACCTCGTTCTATACCCAAAAGCTCTTAATGACATTTCTGTGTGTTCCCCAGTGGGGATATGAGCAGCTGAGTCAGGAGGCTGTCAGTACTTTCCACTGGGAAATTGACCTAGAGGGTTGCAATGCCGATGATTTGGAGCAAGAAGATAACAGACATAAATGGGAGGGGAGAAAGATATTTTAAAATAGAGATTAAGCTAATGGTTATTCATAAGTCTTCTACTTTGTTTTGGAACTACCAGAACGGATAACTTCTACATTGTTTTAATCAGAAGCTGAGGCTTTCTTGGTTACTTTCAAGGCGGATAATTCTCAGAGGTAAAATAATTTCCAGGTCCAATAGAAACAAACCCCCTTCAATAATTTCAACACTTTAATAGGGAGAGGTGTCATGATCTCATAAAGACAGATCCCAAAAGTCCCCAAAGTATTTTCCTGATCAGGCATCTGGGAGACAGGATTCCCTGAGCTGGATTTCCTAATAGGGTGTTTGGAGAAAGTTTTTTGGGATAGCATTTCCTCTGTGAATGTGGGTAAGGAGGTGTGTTGAGGAGGCGGGAAAGAAAATGTGCCTCTGTGTGTGTGTGTGTGTGTGTGTTTGTACGTGGGCATGTGCATGTAACATTGTCTTTCTCTTCTCTCAGGAATACACATGTGCTGCTTTCCTGGAGAGATCATTCAAAGCTCTGGGAGTTAGGGCACCTTCTCTTACCTTGCCTGATTCCTATCTGATGTCCTCCAGTAACTCATCCTAGCTTTACTTAATCTCCAATTCTCAAGGCGTTTTCTTTTTCTTTTAGTAAGCTTTACTTTTTCTTATTATCAAGGTAATACATTTTTATTGTATAAACTTTTAAATATTCAAAAACTAAAACTGAAGAAAATTAAAAGCATCTATAATCTTATACCTACATTTAAATACCAGTAATACCACTCATCTCTATTTGTGTGTGTGAGTGTGTATGAGCACATGCGTATGTTCTTTTTGCTTATCAAAATATGACCACACTGAAAATATCTCTTTAAATATTCTTTTCAATTAGTGTTAGTCTTTAAATATCTTTTGAGCAGTTGGAGGACAAAGAGGAATTTGGCTTAATTTTCATGCTTCAAGGCGCCTCACACAGGGCTTTGAACAGGACAGGTATCAAGAAATATTTTTGAATAAATGTACATGTTGTCATTCTATGTGTTTCCATTGTGACTTCTCTCCCCTGGCACCTAAGTGTAGATCTAAAAGTGCAACCAATCCTTGGCATGTTTTGTACCTTCAGAAAAATGAGGCAGAAATGAATGCAGGAGAGGAGTTGTCAGATAAAGTGCAATATATCCAATTAATCTGAATTTCAATTAAATGGGCAATACTTTTTTAAATATAAATTTGTCCCAAATATTGCATGAGACATACTTATACTAAAAAGAAAATTTATGGGAAGCGGCTGTGGCTCAATCAGTAGGGCTCCCGTTTACCATATGGGAGGCCCCGGGTTCGGTTCCTGGGGCCTCCTGGTGAAGGCAAGCCCGCCCGGACGGTGTGGTTAGCTGACCCAGCGAGCACAAGCAGCAAGGGGGGGATAAATGAATAAATAAATAAAATCTTTAAAAAAAAAAAAAAAAGAAAATTTATTGTTTGTCTGCAGTTCAAATTTAACTAGATGTTCCGTACTTTCATTTACTAAATCTCGAAACCTCATCAGGGAAGTATAGAATGCTGGGTTGGAGGCCTGTCCAATCTTACAGGGACTCTGCAATTAATTGAGAGAATGTTAGAGAATAACTCTAGCCCAATTTTGGTTTTATTTCTTCCAAAACTGATTAAATCCTTTGCTATAGAGTTTCTTTCTTCTGAGAATGCAGGAAGAGGATTGTTAAAGAATTTCCAACCAGAATAACAAGGAAGCACTACACCTTAGATGCCTTCTGTAAAGAGAACTAGAATGGTAGCCCCTCATCAGGTCACACATTGGGAGATGGAGAGGGATGGGGAACAAAGGGCATAAATACACTTCTTTGGAATTTAGTGTGGCTGAAGGGGGATAGGTATGGTGATTTTCTCCAGTTGCCCCCAAGACAGTCCTCATTCACTGTTGTCATCTGGCATAATTATGAATAGTGCCACCTTTCACTCTCAAAAGTTTCCTGGATTTAGGTAATAAATAACATGGTTGTCCTTGATGTGGCCAAGGAACCCAGAGATTTGGGTTGTACTTTGTGGATTGAGGACATCACATAACCTCCCTATGCCTCCCCATCTTCCTGTGTTAAATGAGGGGGCATTGAGCAAAACTCTAAGCACCTTTCCTAGCTTTGACACGCTCCAGTTTTATGTATGTCTCTGGGCAAAGCTAATATTAAAGGACGTTTGTTCACTTTCAGTTTAAGAACAATTGTGTATTCAATTTCTCTGTATGCTTTGTTAGTTCATACTGGCAGACTTATATTAGTTTCTAAAAATCTTTGAAGAGTAAAAACTTAAAACTATTGCTTGGTTCTTGGGATGTGAAAACCAAATGCTTGCTAGTGCTTGAAAGAAATGTAATTTTAGGGAATAAAGGATCACAAGGGAACAAGCATGATTGCAGTTGTCTAATTTGGGTCCAATTGCATAAGCAACTTTGTACACATTTTTTTTTTAAAGTAATTGTACAAATGATACCAGAATATGGAGAAATTTCCACTTTTTTTTTTTTTTTACCCCTCTCTCAGATCTACAGCCCCAAACCAGTATTAGGTGAATCCTTACAGACCTTTATTTAAATCAATATTTACATTAATTTACATACATCCACATGTGGCTTTTAAAACCAAAAATATGTATTTTTTAATTTTTTAGTAACTGCTATTAGTATTTCTAGCCACCCTTTCATTAAATATAAATCAACCTCATTCTTTGTATTAGCCATATGGTATTTCATAGTATTGATGTACCAAAATATTTTTACTAATCTCTTTTGATGGACAATTAGGTATTTCCAATTATTGGCTCTAACAAACAATGCTACAATGAGTATCCTTCCTTGAATATGCTTATGTATATTTATGTAGGGTTGATTTCTAGAAATGAAATCGCTGGATCATTCATTTTGTAGTTATTGCTAAGTTGTTATTTTTTAAAGGTTCTTCCAATTTGTACATCACATTGAGGGCACTCTCCTGGAATTTGAAAAGGAATTTTTGTAAGGATACTAGTATTCTAGGTGCTGATTCTTCCTGAAATTTAGCCCTAAGTAGCCTTTTTTTTTTCCTAGCAGTGATTCCTTGACCTGTGCAATTGGATCAAACCTAGACCAAATTAAATCTTACTTATGTAGAAACTTGGTCTCCATGACCTTGTGTTTATCTGGGGAGTGATTTATTGGTGTAGGCTGCAGTCTGGCTATGAGTGAGCCTGATAGGAGAACACATTTATCCCTCCATCTATAGAAGCTGAATTAGACTTACTGGGATTAACTAGGACTGAAGGACTTGTTCATCTACTTTAATTATCCTTCCAATGAGAGCTTTTTCCCAGACTGGATTTTGGATCAAGAGAAGAATGGAAGCTGGATGGAGTGATAGAACAGCTCAGTTAAAGATCTTATAGAAAAGGCGCTCAGAGGGAAAGCTGTAGCTTAATGTGGGCAGATAAGATGTTTTTTTTTTTTTTTTTCTTTTCTTTTCTTTTCTAAAGGAGAGGGCATATTTTAAAAAACAGATGCATTTTGTAAACTTTAAGTGATTTGGCTCACCAATGAAATTATTGCCCTTAGGAATCACATTAAAGGACAGAAGAAAAAAGGAATGGTTTTCCTTGCTCTAAAACAAACCATGCTATCCGGTACTCAAACTTGCACCCATAAAACCAAAGTTAACAAAAGGATGAAAGCTGGGAAAATTGAGGGAATTGGAGAGCTGAAGACAAAGGCTGGACAAAATGGCCATTGTGCCATCATTGTGTTCTCTGCTGCCCTCTAGTGGTCATGTGAGGGAGTTGGGTGTGAAACTGTCTCAAGGTCATCCTCACATAACTAAATTGTAGGAGAGGGAGAGAAACGTGGCATAAGGGACCCCTTAATACAGCCCATCTTGTCAACAGTTTGCCTAGTGATGAGGGAACAAATATTCTGGCATAGAAGCCAGAGAAGAGCTAAGCTTATGCTGCAATGGCTACCAAGAGTAGGAAGGAAAGATCATGGGAAACGGGACACCCTTTCAACTTAATTTAGTGCAGCTCATGTATATTCAGCACTGACTCTGTCCCAGGTTCTGTGTCCAGCAGTGAAGATACAGGCAGGAATTAAACATGACCCTTGCCCTTGGGGAGATCACAATTAAAGGGCGGCACAGAAGCAAACCCCAAGTTAGCCTGAGAACAATGTTGTGAGAGGAATTCAACAAGATGTCTGTTTTTGGTAGTAATTCCAAGGTTAGAATGAGATTACTCACTGAGGACTTTCATTTGTTCCAAAAAGGGAAAACATTTCCTTTTTCTGGATAGAGAAGATGGTCTAGGGAACAGATAAAGTTTTCTTTCTTCTCTCTCTTTTGTTAAACACTGAATTTAGGCTGCTGAGATGGCACAGCTATGACAGCTCAAAGTTTCAGTCTTGGTTTGAAGATGAAAGGCAAACTGTCTACATGAGCTCTTTTTTTCCTCTGCAAAATAAATTCCTCTGTGAATGAGAGGGAAATGAAAGGCTCTACTGAGGGAGGCTGTCACACGGGATGGCAACAGAGTCACAGATGACCACCTGCTCCCCGCACCCCGTCTGTGTAGACCTGTACCTGATGCTCCTTAAGGAATCTTTTCTAGAATCCTCCTCATTATCAATATTAAGGATCTCTCTTTCCTTCAGGACATGTAGGTTTTGTTGAGGAATCATCTCTCCCAGTTCCTTTGCCAGCAGCTTTTTGGATTGCATTTATTAAGACCAAGCCTTCCAGTATTTGTATTAACCAAGAGCCAGAGAGGACCTGAGGAAGAGGGTGGAATTAAAGGTGCAGTGTCCCTTCTTCTGTACCTCCAGTAACACTGATGGAAGCTGTGTGGATTTAGGGCAGCTGTCCCCCTTATCTTCATTTCGAAGACCAAAGACCCTGGTTATTTTCTCGTGGATGTTCTGTTTTTGCCTGGCTAGCATACTTCCCCTGTCTTCTCATAACAGAATTGGATTTTCACCCATCCTCACTCTTAATCCATATAGCTTTAGAATTCAAACCATCCCTGACATGTGAAACATGACTGGCCACTCAGAGTTGTTATCCTCAGGCTACTGTGTTGAGTTCACAGAAGGGTACAAGATCTGGGTTGGACCAGTCAGAGTAAATGGGATGCTATCCCAGGACTTTTGTTGATGATGTCAGGGGAAAAGCTTCTCTTTCTCCTGGACTAGGAAATGAGATGGTTCTTAAGCAAGTTGCTGGCATCTTGCCACCATGAAGGGGACAGTAATCTAAGAGTGAAGCTATTCTAGAAAAAAGTAGAGAAATTGATACTGGGTTCCTAATGAAATTGTTTGAGTTACTGTGTACTGCCATGTCTGAAGCCTTCTATACCCGTGGACTTTACACGGGTATTTGTTCACATAAATCTCTTTCTTTTGGGTTCTTCTCAAGTCAGTGGTTCTCTAATTTTGTTGTGCGTCGGATTACCTGCAAGGCCTGTTAAAATGTAGATTGCAATTCCCACGTGCAGGTAGATCTGGGGTTTCCAGGACATGCTGATGATGCTGATCTAGGGAAAACTCATTGAGAGACGTTGGCTTAATTAAGCCTTCTTTGGTTTCTGCTACTCGCAATCAAAATTATCCTGACATATACAAAAAGATCCTTTCTAAATGGGGAAAAATCTTGGTCTTAGAAGAATTAATAGAATAATACAAAGGAATGTTTGGGAACTAGCCAATAAGCCCTTGAAAAAAATGGCCTGGTTTTACCTCATGATTGCATGGGACCAAATTGACACTTTAAAAGTGGTTTTCTGCTCAGCTTTTACTCACTCTTGAGCTTTTTGAATGGCAAAACAGTATATGACAAATGAGCAAAAACATCAGGACTAATAGGTGTTTTGTCAAAGACTTAAAACCCGTGCATTGAGAAAATGCACATTTGTTCTCTCTGATCCAGTCTGTCAACAAAATGCTTTTCAGGAGAAAACATCAAAGCCATTTCATCTGCAAATTTCATTTTTTGAATCCCTTAATCTACACTGTTGACAAAAATTTCTGTCAAGTGCCTCAAACCATTGTATTAACAAATTTCGTTTTGTCAATCATGATTTAGCCTGCTCGCAAATGCATTTGGTAATATTCCACTCCATCCTGCAGGAAGAATCCCTAACAGTCAACACTTCAATCTTAATATTGAAAGCGAGTGAAGAGGGAAAGTAAAAGTGGTGTTGAGCCTGCTCATTTAGCACATCTGTCTGATGTCCCTGTGCATTTTAAATAAAGCCGGCTCATCTGAAGCCTTACCTGGGCAGTGCAAGTGAGCCATAGTGAGGGTAAGGATATTGCAGTAGGTGAAATCCCAGAGTTTGCTCATCTTTTCCTGTGTAGTATCTGATCTGCTAATCATAGCCTTTCCATTCTTTCCTCTGAGTCCTCTCACTGTGCCTGGGTCTGGTGGCTTTTATGAAAGCATCACCATTCACAAGTCTCCTTAATTGCAAATTCATATAGAATTCAGTGTGTCTTCACTTTGAATTGTCATGTCCTTAAAGTAAGGGATGGTCACTGCTGTTTTCCAGAGATGCTTGGGTAAGAACATCTATCTGTTACTCCTTGAGAGGAAGCTATGGTGAGTGAGCTCAAACTTGAGATGCCCATTTTCTGCCTGGCTTATCCTCTGAATTCTGGGTGGGTGATGGGGTGACAAGAAGGAGAGAATGTTACTAAATCTCTGATAGCCCTTGCCATGTTAAATGGCTAATTTTATTTTAGATATTTCAAAAATAGACCAGTCATAAACTGATGCCACCAATACAAGTTATGATGGATCCCCGATGGAAATCCTGTATCTTGCAGGGAATGGAACACCTTCTTGTTCTGCAGAGAAGAATGAAGGGTATACTTCAAGAAACATTTAGTGACCTGAATTCAAGTCCTGATTCCTTCTCTTTAATAGCTATTTGACTTGAGCAAGTCACTTGACATCTCTGTCCCTGGCCATCTTATCATATGCACAGTGGAACTAACATAAAACTACTTGCCCTAGAGACCTTCTGAGCTCCTGGGAAGATCAAGGGAGATAAACCTATGCCTAGGGTAGTTTTCAAATGCTAGATAGATATAAGGCTGCTTTGGACACTGTTTCAGATATGCCGTTACTTTCATTTTAGCTCTATTAAAGGAGGTAATAGATTCCTCTCTGTGGTATAAGCCAGTGGCAGAGTGGTGATATAATTTGAGAACTTGGTGCAAATATCTTCTGCACTGACCTTCCATATGGCCTAAAAACCTATACTCTTCGGAGTCAGGCATATGAAATAGAAGGGGCCACATATAAAGAATATTGGCAAAAGTTACCTTATTGATGTGAACGTATACAACACATTGGTTTCTTCCATGAGCAACACTGCAAAGAGGGGTGGATCAGTCTGATGCAGGAAGAGTTCAGTCCTAGAACTCAGAAATCTGACCTTAAGAGCAGGTGGCATAGTGCACCAGGCAGGTGAATTCCATGGGTGTCTGAGGAAGTAGAACTACACATTCAGGCTCACTTTTGTCTCTTTCACAATTGTGTTTGTATCTCATCCCTCACAAAGGAAGAATCATCTTCTATATGAGAACTCTTGGGCCCCACATTATGCCTAGGAACAGTGATCACTAAAAAGTGGCATGGTGGACAAGTTTGGGTGGCTATGACTTTTGTCATTGGACCCTGTGTCCAGCATTGTGGCAAAGCCACTGATATCTGTGTGTTCTCTTAGATTCCTTCTTGACCCCTTTAAGGCCCCTTTAGACTACTCTGTAAGTTTACCCCAGTTATTGACCTCACTCTTTCAAATCCCTTCATCATCTTCACGGCCCAAAATCATGCTCCCACATGTGACAAGTGATGGAGAGTGAAGAATAGACCTCCTGTAGCTCTTGACCTCGGATTTGCTATCTACAAACAAGAGAATTGAGATTGAGTGCACAGTTAAGGAGAAACAAATCAATTACAATAAGTGACAAACAAACAAACTCTCCTTTCTCTCAGAAGCCCAAGCTAGTGGGGTGAGTTACACACACAGGACTTTCTGGGCTGATGGTCTGTAAGGAATCATTCCCAGAATGGAGGTACTCCCGAGTGGTTAGGAGGAAAAGAGCCTGGGCAGCTCAGGGCCAGAAAGAGTGAAGTGGTGCCTCTGGCTTCAGGGTCTGCACATTCTATTGCACCTAATTGTTCCTCCCACCAAGAAACATTTGCATTAATGTCTGGCTTCTAAAAGCAAAGCCAGACCCACAAAATAAGCTACTATATTGGATAAGTGTGACGATCAGAACTTTATTATTGCAAATGAAAGATAATGCAACCCCAAATGGCTTCCAGAAAATAAAGAGAAATAAATGAACCTCTTTTGGCTTATATACTTCAACTAAGGATAAATGTTAATTTAGGTGCTGCTGGCCACAGAGCTCAAACAAAGCCATCTCAGATGTGATTTGTTTTTCTCCATTTCTTGGCTCATTTTCTCCTTGAAGAACTCATCCCCAGTCGCGTTGCTTCTCATGGGTGCAAAGTGTCTGCTCCCAGTTCCCAAAGTCACATCCTTGTAGCTTCAAATTTGGCAGAAAAGATTGAGAGCCTTTATTCTCAGCATTCTCAGAAAACTTCTGTGATCCAATCTGAATGGGGAAGCTCAGGACACATGGTTATCCTGAAGCAGTGACTGTGTCAAGACAATCAGCATTGCCTTAGGCCTGGGTCATATAATCTGCCCATAGGGCCCTGGAAATTCTCTCCATCCACCTAGATCATGAGGACTTGAGGTGGTACAGGATGTGGCTTCAATTGAAAATTGGTACAGCTAACAGAATCCTGGGGAGGCCTCTCAGTCAGGGCTATTGAAGACTACACAGACTGCTCTGTTTTAAGCCAAAAGTAATTTATTACAGGAACATTAAGTGTTTAGAAAATGGTTGGAAGGGCAGGTTCAGACTTCAGGAATGACTTCCAGAAGAGTAACACAGAATTGGTCCACGTAGGGAAGAGTCTCATCTCAGGAAGCTGGAGAATTGACAAACTGCTCTACAAAGTGATGGCTCCTGGTCACCCAACCTTCCCAGGATCCAGGGATCAGGAAGTGATCATCAGAACCATTGGCTCCAAAGCCATGCTGCACTTGCAGGATCCACACCAGCAAAATGGTGCTCTGCATCCTGCCTCTTAATACTCCCAGAGCTAGTAAGCCCTTCCCTGGACCTTCTTAAACCTGCAGGAGAGAAAAATCAAATACCATTATGGCAACTGTAACCAGCAGAAGCAGCAGAAGCATGGTCTGGGCCTCATTCCCTCCTTCTAAATCTTGTACAACTGCATCTAATTGGCCAAACATAAACGACATCCTGAACCTTGAGGTGTCTGAGAAGTATAATTCAGCTTTACAGTATCCGCTGTCACTAGAAGAGGGTGCACTGGTGGTTGAGTGGCCACCACGGTAACTACCCACGAGGGCTAATTATGAATACCCACTACAGTTAAGATATGAACAGTACCCAAGGCCTCTCATGGGCAGCCTCCAATCAGCATTTGCCCTGATGGAACCATCCTTCTGGGGAAAAGCTGTAGAGACCCTGTGAGGGGACAGGCATACTGCATAAGGGAAGGTCACTTATGAATCACTGTGAATGCTCAGCAGCTGATCTGATATCTGCACCCAGCTGGAAGAAGAACCCTAGGTTTATAAGCATGGTGGGGGGGGACATCAAGTTCATGGAATGCCTGGCCAGGAGGACATTGGCAAACCATGGGGTAGAGAGGGGCCAAGGTGGCAGAAGCATGCTGAAGGCCTATGGAGGAAGAACACCCCCCACACACACCTTGACTTGCACCCATGGTGTGCCTGGCTCTGGTGGGCCAGATGTGAGTGCTGTCACTGTGTGTAGTTAGAGTTCACTCATCTGTACAGTGCTGTAGAGTTGACAGTGTTGTAACAGTCAGTTTTAATGCATGCATATCATACTATGCCTTTCACTGGTGTAATCTCATCAAAGCCACACTATTACAACCCTGCATAATAGGGACCATTTTTTTTACTTGTTCAACAAATATTTGTCAAATGCTCACCATGTACCAGGTGCTGTCCTCAGTGGGGGTGAGGGGGGCATGCAGTTTGTAAACGAAGCAGATACAAGGGTCCCTGCCCTTGTGTTTGTTCCATCCTAATAGTAACCATTATCATCCCCACTGAGCCCCCAAAATATCAAGTCATTCATTTGAGGCCATTTGTCCACTAAGCGGCAAGGCTTGCCCTTGAACCTCAACAATCTGGCTCCAGGACCCATATTCCCAATCAGCCGGCCACACTTCCACTCCCTCAAGGCTGCCCTGAGAGAGGGTGCCAGGGCTGGGTCTTATCTCCATCTCACTGATGGGCCAGTTGAGCCTCAGAGACCCTTAGCTGAGGTGGCCAGGCACACAATCATGGGGAGGTGCAAAGCTGGAGCTCTGCCCATGTTCAGAGTTGTGGCCATGACAGCATCTTGCCCCCAGGGCTTAGCATGTTAATACTTACTATACCTGCCCCCCGTCCCGCCTTGCTCCCAGTGATGATGGTAATGGTGATATCGATTAGGGGCCGGCATTTGAGGGCTATGTGCTAGCTCTGAGCTGATGGCTTTATGCAGGTTATCTCACTGAATTTCCACTACTCTGTGAAGTACATACAGTTAGGAGCCCCATTTCACAGGTAAGAAAAATGACTTAGGATCTCAGGAAAAGAGTAATTTTCCTGAGATATCTCAGGAAAAGAGTAATTTTCCTGAGATCCTAAGTGGGGCGAAGTTCGTTATCAGTGAACCTCTGTCTGCCCCTCATTCTCAGGGGGAGAGCTTTGGAGGTTGACAGAGCAAAGTATTTTTCTTGTTATTGCAAGAAGCATTACAATTTCACCTGCACTGTCACAAAACAAGTGCAGGATCGCAATTGAGCTTAACTATTTTGCCAAAAGTCATTTTGGATAAGTGTTCATTCTGGCACATGAGCCAAGATCAGGCGATATTTAAAAAAATTCCTTGCCTGCTTTCCTTTGGCACCCACCCTCCACCGTCCCTTGAAACAGGCTCTTGGCTTGGCTCATTTCTCTGCTTATATCCGAAGATTGTATTTTTCCTGGAGCAATAATTCCCATCATAAATAATGTGGCATTTTGATATTGCATTAAAAAGAAAAGCCCTGTGTCACTTAAATTGATCAGTTTCATGTCATTCTCACCTTAGGAGCTTTTCCAATGGGGTAACCAGGCCACACCTCTCCTCCTTAAAACTGGTAGGAATATGTAATGTTATAAGAAGGATTTTCCAATCTGGGCACTGTTGTTGTTTGGTCTGGATGCGTTGTTGTTTTTGTGGGGGGTCTTCCCTGTGCATTGTAGGATGTGTAGCAGCATCACTGTCCTCCACCCCACTAGATGCCAATATCCACCTCCTATAAGTTGTGACACCAAAAATGTCTCCAGACATATTGCCAAATATCTCCTGGGGGTGGGGGTATAATCACCCCTGCTTAAGAATCCCTGGTTAGGAGCATAAGTTTAGGAGTCAGAGAGACTTAAATTCAGAGTCCAGCTTGAGCTGTGTGAACCTGGGAAGGTTCTGACTTCTTGGAGACTTCAACTGTACAATGGAAATGACAATGGCACCCACCTCATGCAGATGTTGGCAGGATTAGTGAGATCATGTAAGCAGTGTGTGATGACAAAGATTGCTATGTGTTCCCTAAACACTTGCCCCTCTTCTTCCTGGCTACAAAGCCAGGCTACGTTTCCCAGCTCCTCTCGCAGTTACGTAAGGTCATGTGACTGGGTTCTAGCTAAAGGACTATGAGCGGAAGTGATGTGAGCCAGGTCCATATAAACCTTCTGTCAGTGATCCTCCATGAGCTCTCCCTGGCTGTAGGCTACAAGCAAGGTTTTCAAGGTCCCAGAGATGGGAACCCACAAGATGGAAGCAAACTGTGTGTCCATTTGGCTGCATGGGGCAAAAGCAAATTCCACATTCCCCTCCCTGCCACAAAGGACTGGACTTTATGTGAGTGAGAAATAGGTTTCTATTATGTTAAGCTACTGAAAGGATATACAGCATATAGCATGAGCATAGCTATTACATGTGAATAACACATTTGACACATAGTAAGCCTCAGTAGATGTTAGATAATTATAATATTAATAATAACTGGTGAATTCTCTCTTGGTTTTCTTAACCTGACAGACAACCGGAGATCAGTTAAGGGAAGAAATGGGAGCTGAACTGATTGACATATATCATGATGTGTTTCTCACCAAGTCATGAAATTTGATGGATGAATCAGCTTCAGCTTATGCCAGACATTCAAGAGCAATCTTGTGAGACCCAGATAGCATTTCAAAAACTAGCAGCCTTGGCTCCTCCTGGGAGCACAGGTGTTGCCCACTTGTAAGTAAAATCTGAGATATTCTGCCTCTAGGGCAAGCTCAATTCTGTGCTTAGGTCCAAGTAAAGGCTTGATTTGAGGGCTGTGGGTAGGCCCTAAGAAATGCCAAAAGTTTCCTTCTTGTCAATGATAGAAAATCCTATTTCTGTAGGGAGCTATATTTGAATAACTAGCAAAGAATAAAAACAATGCCTAACCCAATAGAAGCTCAGACTGGTAAAAATGATAACGGGGACCCTCAAGCTCTATAGAGAAGACTTATGGCTATATTTTACTTTTTCTTCTGCCATAATCCTATGCCTCCCCTGATACTGAAGATTCTTGTCACACTGAACTGTGGAAAGACTGCAAATGCTTAGTGTACTCTTCTTTTATACAAGTTGTTTGTGCACACTGACCAATGATCATTTTTTTAGATTGAGGGGCTGGGTATAAAGTAATGGTTCCCCCAGTCCTGGAAGAACTCACTGAGCACGTTGTCTTTTGAGTGAGATGGACAAGTAAAGAAACAACTGCAATACATATGACAAATGCCTTTACAACTGCAATACAGATGACAAATGCCTTTGTTGGAGAAGCTAAGGGTGCATAATCCAGTTTAGGGGGTCATTGTATTTGCCAGGATTCTTTTGAATGTGTCAGAAAACCAGTGCAAACTGGCAGAAAAGAAAACGAATGGCTTCTGGAATGGCTGTATCAAAGCGCTCAGACAGCGTCATCAAATACATCTTTCTCTCTCTCTTGCTTGCTCTAGCTGTAATTCCTGCCTCTTTGTTCTGATTCTTTCTGGGTTTTCCTCATTCTCACCTACTGCACATGGAAAAATAACTGCCAGAAACTCTAGAGTAAAATAGTCTGGTCATCCAGTGGGGGAAAAATGTGTTTCTTGGACCAGAATTTATGGGCCAACCATGAGAAAGATTCTGATTGGCTAGCTTGGGTCACATGTTTATCTCCAGCCCAATCACTTGGACTGGATTATGTAATTGGGATTATGTAGTATGATCGATGATAAATGGGGAACTGGGAGATGGTCACCATGATTGGCTGCTCCAAGCGAACCACATGGTGTGCAGGATGAGTAAATTTTCAAATGAAGTGGAGGCTCTCTTTCCAGAGGAATGAAGAAAAGCAAACCAGGGCAGATCAAATCCCAAGATAACCACTGAAGTCGGGGAAGATTTTGATATAAAAATATTTAAAACAATATTTTAAAGTGAATGGCTGAAGTGTTCCACCTAAATCATAACTGCATGATCATGCCACCCTCCTTTCTTTTCTTTAAATGAGTGACTGTATCTCCAGTTTCTGTCTCCACATCTAAAAAACAGCCCCTGATTTTTTTAAAAAAGACAAAACAACTAGAGCTATCTTGGTCTCCCATTTTGTTCCCTACTCCCTAACCTATTATACTTTGGGCTAAGAACTTCTAAGTATCAACTCATGGCACAGCTCTTAAATTCCTCTTTGGGAAGATGCAAAGACTAACTCAAATGGATGTAATTAATCATTGTAACTATTTAATTTTCTTATGGAGAATGTAAGACTTTCCTAAAGAAGCAGAGCTCCTGAGTTCTGGCAACATTTTTTACCTAGAAGTAGCTCTCTGCCCCTTTTACCCTGACCCAGATCTTTTCAGCACATTAATATAGCTTATTTGGTTCCTGTGGAGTTGACCACGAGAGCCATGCAACGAATTTTCTTCCACTGTGGTGCTGGATTAAGATAATGCCAGTGAGAACCTGCTGATTTTCTGAAAATGACTCAAAGAGTGTGTGTCTGACTCTATTAATCTTCCCTAATTCATGGCAGCCTGTAATATTCTGATTCTAGCCTTTTCTCCTTCTCTTGGTAGTTAAATTCTCTGTGGTTAAGATCATACCCCAGTGTGTGTACTTGCCCTGGTGGGGAGGCAGGGGGAAGGGGGTGGGAATTCAGGGAGGTGGAAGGGGCAGTCTTCAACTAATTTAAGAATATGCACTCATTCTTCTGCCCTTTTTGAAAGAAGACATACTGAAATGGTGTGGGAATATGTGCAGCTGCTGCTAGGAAGCTCCAGGCTTTCTGGTTAACATGTTCTACGTGTTCCTAGGATAGTCTGTGGCTCTTGTCCTGTGTTCCCCCATGTGTGGACCATGTGTATCCATGGGATGAGAGGATTGCTAATTAGTGTTATGCTCCAGAAAGGGTTCCTTAATGATAAAAAATTGGGGTAACTATGTGTTCAACAAAGTGAGACACGTTTCCTTCTTCAGAACTTCTCAGATCTAGGAATCTCTAAGAAGAGAATAAAGCATGTAATGCTTCCCAAACTTATTTGACAATGGAATAGGTTTGCATGGCAGCTTTATTCACTCATTTAACAAATATGTACTTGGTGCTTAACCCACACTAGGCCCTCTGCTAGGTACAGGACATGCCATTTTGAGAACACACTCAGCTCCTTATCTCCCAGGACTCATGTTCTAGGGAACCCTCTTTGGGAAATGCTGTGCTAATCCGTTGTATTTGCCTTGGAATAAGAGGTTTATATGGGGTTTGCGCCCTAATTACTTTGCTCTCTAGAACTGATTTATAGACTTAAGTGATGCAGTTGGAAGGAGAAAATAGCAGACATTGCTTAGTGCCACTGAACCCAGCCATTAGGAGAAAGAGCCTCCTGTTCTATGGCTTTTCATTTGCTTGTGGAATAGTTTAAGTGTAGCCTCGTGCTGCTTTGGGGTTCAACTACCTAGATGTGGCTCCTTAACCTACTTGGAAGCTTCTTGAAAATTGAGATCATGGCCTTCTTTATTAACATGCTTTCGTTTGCAAGTGAGAGGAACCCAACTCTAGTGAGATGATTGCTTAGATTTTATAACCGGACAAGGCAAGGGCAAGAGTGAAGGTGACTTTAGGTATTACAGATCCTTGGAATCAAACACCCTCAAGACATCCTCTCCTCATCTCTCTCTGTCTCTCTCTCTCAGTGGGCGCGCACACACACACACACTCCCCTCTGCTTCTCTTTGTATGCCATTTCATTCCCCGCCTCACCCTCACCCTGCAGTGATTCTCCTTTGCCTGCTGGGGGACTTCACCCTATGACAGCCACAGGCTCCCTGACTGTAGAATAAAGAGAAATGTGATCATCATCAGCAGTGAGAAGTTCTCAGAGAAGGACTCCAATCAGGCTGTGTTCCTTTGCCCATCCTAAGCCGTCCCTGTGCCCTTGGCCGTGGACCCCCTGGGGTGGACCACTGCCCAAGTCCATAGCCGTGGGCACATGCTCTATTACCAGAAGGGAGATACACAGTTGGCAGTCAGATCAACATCCTCTTCAGTATCATGTCTCTCAGAAACCCTGAGAAGATTGGAGGCACTCCATAAATAGTTGCTGAGTAAATGTAACAATAAAACATGGAACACTGAAGAGTACCAGGATATGGGATTATTTGTAGTTCAAGATTATGCTTCTCCTATCCTAGCACAGTCTTGGAACATAGCAGGTGCTCAGCAAAAATTTGCATATGGAGAGGGAGGGTCTCTGTTTTGATTTAATATTATATTAGGTTTTGTTGCATTTGTTTCATTTTCTTTGGAAAATTTCTTTGGAAGCCTCTGAATTTAAGATCTTTATGAAAGTCTGTATTTTTAGAATACCTTTGAGGGGCTTCTGACAAGTGTCTGCTTCGAAATAGACTCCCTCGTTTTGTCCCCTAGTGCTGAAAGTGCTTTCTATTTCTCATTAGCCTCCTGGCTTTCAGGATATTTGGTTCTTTACTTCTTATCCTTATAAAGATAGCTGACCTTCACTTTATCATTCACTTTGATAAGGTTCCACACAGAGATACAGGCCTGTATGTGCTCTCCTAATTACAGCCAAGACACTGATGAAACACACAGGTAAGGAGGGCCCAGTGGTGGCTGAGCAGTGACCTTGGCCTGGAGAACTAAAGAGCTGAGTGTCTGTGGACCCCTTTCTCCCCTCTCTCCTGAAACATGACTCCATCCGACCTCAGTTCTAATGGCTGTCTTATTAGGAAAGCTGGAACTGAACACCTGTGTGTAGGGAGCTGTGCTTTTTGCACAGGAACCATTCTGCCTGCTCTTTGCTGCTTTTCTCAGCTGCAGAGAGGAAAAGGCAGGGGTAGAGCAGAGACCAAAAAAATAGTAGTCATCCTCATAATTAGTCATTTTTTGAGCTCTCTTTACATGCCAGGCACTGTCTTAAGTCCTTTACAGTCAATAACTCATTCAATCTTCAAATCAGGCACTTGAGTGTGATTTTTCCTATTTTACGTTTGAAGAAACTGATGTTTGGAGAAGTTGAAGTTGTGTAACTTGCCTCAAGTCACACAGTTATCAAATACATCAGATCCAGATTTGAACAAGGGCAGTTTGATTTCAGAACCCCCTACCTCCTTCCCTTATAGCCATAACATAGACATGCACTCTCTATTGGCCTGGGAAGTGAAAAAGGAGGAGCCATGATAATCAGTGTACGTATGTGACAGTGCACTCCAGGTAGAAGGCAATGCTGCAGGGCCCTGGGATATGAAGGTTAGAAGACTCTTTGGGGGTCAGGTATTGGGCTCCATGTGAAGAGGGGGAAACCAAGGCTGAGAGAGCAAAATGGCTGATATGGTATCTTGACTCCAGGACCCTGCACTCCCTTCCTATTCTAGGACCATGTAAGCAGTGATACTCAAAGTGTGACCCCTCACCATATGCGTCAAAATCACCTTCAGCGATTGCAGAAGCTTCATCTTCTGTGCTTGCCTGTCCCCAGGCCCCCTGAATCAGAAGCCTACATCTTGAAGATGCTCCCTAGGGAATTCTCATGCACTCTAAAGGTTGTAAAATGTTGTTTTTTTAGTTCTGTGGTTAGCATTTTGAGTTGCATGTAACATTATCCATCAGGCTACAGCTGTCACTTGGAGGAAAGAGGACTAGATGTAAAGGTGGATGTGTCTAGCATGAATCACTTCCTTCCACAAACTTCATTTTGTTCGTCTGCAAAATAAGCATGAGGCACCCACTTATCTCTTAGATGCCATAACATGGATAAAATGCAGTGTGTGAAATGAAGGACAGTTTTGTGGGTGTTGAGGGAGAGGAGGACCTAGTTGGTTTTTGTATGATTTCTGTGTCCATTTATAGGGATGAATCCCATGATCCACGTATTTGCTTGCCATTCAACTCTCTGGGGTGGAAGGAAGCCCAATACTGGGAGTAAGGATGATCTATGGGTGGTTGGTACAATCTTAGGTAAGTGTGTTACTGCTCTGTACATTTCTTTTATGCTTCCAGCTATCTCTGCCATGAGAAATTAAGGACATTTCCCTATCTCCTTCCATGTGGATCAAGCATCTCCTTCTCATTATTTAGGAGAAGTTTAGATAGAGAGGGGAGTAGAGATGGAGGTAGGTCTTGAAATAATTCAGAGATAAAAGTTCCTAAATTCTCCAACATCTCTCAAAGCCTGACCATAAATCACTGGTGGTACTTGCAGTAAATGGTAATGAATAAGTACTTTAGTTTTCATTGTAATGGTGACACATGTGAACACGTTTTAGAAATAAACTTTAGTTGCTTATTTATGATAAGGAGATAAGAGTTCCCTTTAAATATGTTTGTTAAAACAATAGTAGACTGCTCTTGCCTTCTTCTCCCTGCTCTTGCCTTCTTCCCCGCTTCCTGGACCAGCATGCAAGTAAAACGTGAGCATTTTGTCATCTGTAATGGGAAATTGTAGTCTGTAAAGCAGCCCTCTTTATCACTTTTCAGTCCCTTCCTCTCTACCTGGGACCCTTAATCTGTTATTTTCTCCCATTTCTCTTCCCTTCCTTCCTTAATAAATTACTGGCCTAATTAAAAAACAAAAACAAAAAAAAAGCAATACAAGAGGAGTTATACACATTGTGACAGAGACATGTGGCTACCTGATACAGCTTAACTCTATTTTACAGAAGAAATCATTGAGACCCAGAGAGAGAACTAACTTATGCAGAGCTAGGGATAAGTATTGGATAAGGGCTCCTGTCCTAGGACTTTGTTTATCAGCTCTTTAATGACAACTCTGGGTCTAAAGTCAAAAGTCAAATTCAGAAAGTTAAACCACAGCTCTATCATCCCGGCTGCTGTGTCTGCTGAGTAGGCTCCAGTTGGTGGCCATGGCCATCCGCCATGTCCCTCAGCCCCGAATGCTGCAGAGGTATGTCAGGGTTTGGGGCTGGGGTGTGTGCGGGGCCAGCTGAGTAAGTGGGCTTTGTTCCCTATGCCCTCTCTGCTTTTGCATAGTCTTTAAATGGGAGTTCCACAAGGGATTTCCTTTTAATCTTTTAAAAAAGGGAGCAGGCTGGAAAATTGCTGGTAATGCAGAAAGAGCATAGAATTTGGAGAGTCGGGTCTGACTTTGAATCTTTGCTTTGTCACACACCCAGCGGCGTGATTTAGGGTGAATTAACATACCATTTTGAACCTCAGTGTCCTCAACATTAAAATCCCTTGAGTCTCAGAGTTGATTGTGAATATTAAAGGAAACAGCAGATAAAAAAACACCTCGCATCATTTTTGGCATGTGGTAGATACTAAGTGCTTAGGAACTTTTAGTAATATAATGTCAGCCTTCCCAAGGTTATTTTTTGTTTTAAGAAGGTGCAAAACTCTAAGTTAGAATACCAGACTCAGAAGGAACTTGCAGGCATCCCTGAACATGGTTTGTGTGTGTTGGTGGGATGGGGTTCGGGGTCTTCTGAGTATATATTTTCTCATTAGGAATCACAGCCATCATGGTGTGCTGTAGCCAAATACAAAATCGACTTCTTGTTTGAGAGAAAAAAAAAAAAGCCTCTAGGGCAAGAGAAGTCAAGGATAGGGCCCTGGGTGCACAGCCAGGCTTTGACCTGGGATGTGTGTATCAACACAGGGTTCAGAGGTGCTTTCCTTGATGGTTGTCCTATTAGCCAATCCCCCAGAATGTGCTTTCCTTCCATAGGGCACCTCTGTTCTGGGGAAGGGATAGTAAATGGACTCATTCTACTTACAGATCTAGGGCGTTATTCATAATGGCCTTTTTCCTTTTTTCAAGATGAGTCCTTGCAGGAGTCAGTACCCCGAGCCAGCAGTGCCAAGGAAATGCTCTCATGGTCACCGGTTATCGGAAGTGGCCTCCCCTTCCCCCCATACTCTGTGTCTTCCCATCCTTCAGCTCAATCTCTCCCTTCTGGTCCAATTAAAAACGCACAATGACTCATGTTTTGAACTTTAAGTCGTCTCTTCATATTTTTAAATCATTGCATTTAAGTCTAATTCAATAAGATTCTGTATTTCCTTTCAATTTAATCTGTGAGCTGCTTTTGCCTACCTGTTGCTAGGACAACCAGTGCCTGCTCTAGTTTTCTCTTGTCGTCCAGGCGGAGGCTGTGTTAATTAACTCCCTGAAATTGCAGGCCAGGTAATCAATACCAAATGTATGGACTTGGCTGGAATGTTTTAATTAAATTTACAGTAATTTTATTTGCAGCTTCTTCTGCAATCTGCATGGCAGGCAATTGATTTTTATTTCCCATAGAATGGTCTGCCCACCAGCCGAGTCATCTCTTCTTTTGAGTTAACCAATGTTAAATGAGGAATAGCCAAGGCGAATTGTTAGTTAAAATAATAATAATAAAAAGAAACAAACCTTTAACTATCAGGAGAGTTGTTCTTCTGCCATTTAAGCCTCCACCTGGCTGAATGTGTTTGTATGAAATGAATCCAAAAGATGGGATCGTTAGGATTACATGGAAAACATCCAATGATGTTGAGTAGTAAACACAAAAGCTGTGTGCTACAGCTTCCCCTTGGGCTGCTCAAAGGAAAAGAAATTAACAGTTGCTCCTATCCCCAGTATTCTTGGTAAAGACATATCCTTATGGAATTGAACTGAGTTTAGCTTGGGAGAATTCCTCTCCCTTCTTTAAGCATAGTGGTGAGGTGTTTGGGCTCCCAAGACAGGTAGACTTGGGCTTCACATTCCAGCAATGCCAGCAGCTGTGTGAACCTAGTCAAGTTTATTCACTTCTCTTTATATCTAAAGAAGATGGAGTAATACCCACCTCACAGGTTGTTGTGGGGTGAAATAAAATCATGTACATAATGGGGCAATATTTTACCATGGCCTTTTAAGAGCATGAACTCTCAAAACACAGTCTGTTTTTTGACCACAGCTCTGTCATTTGTTATTTATCTTGAGCAAATTACTTAGTCTCTTAGGGCTTCATGCCAGCCACTTGTAAAATGGGTATATTGCCACCTGTCTGATAGAGTTATATTGGGGATCCAAGAAGAAAATGCATCTAAAGCACTGGCCACAGTGCCTGGCACATACGTTTCCTGGGATTTTGTTGAGATTAAGGTCTCATTATCTCCTTGTAGGGAGTCCTTTAGACCTTGGTAGCTATACACTTTCAACCAAGCATGTTCCTTGGGGGGAACTCTATTGCTTGCTTGGGGTAATGGATGTTTATTGCAAGGATCCATGAAGACCTGAAGTAGAACAGGAATTTGTCCCACCAGCTGCCTCTGGCTCTGTTCCTCCCTTCTTATGGGTTTAGAGATTTCCCCAAAATCTTTATCTTCTCTAGGGGTTGGAAGTTGAGCTGAATGCCTTGCTGTTTTCCTTTTTTGTCCTGCGTTCTCTTTCTCCACAGTGAGGGATCTCACTATGGCTTGATTTCCCTGCCCTCAATAATGGGGAGAGGAGCAGCTTCTACTAGACAAATTCCCTTCCAAACACTTTAGAATCAGTTGAATTCTCTTATGCACTTCTGTTTGGATATGACTTTACTCCAGTCCTTTGTGGCAGGGGCAGAGGCGGGCTCTTCTACCCCTTACAAGGAAAACAGCCCAACAGGAACAGAGCAAAACAAAACAAAACTGCATAGCCCTGACAAGGTGTTCTGATACAGTTGTGGCACTAAGACTTGCAGGTCATTCAGTAGAGCCAGTTTTTATTTGCAGATATACCCTGACTTACTGTCTGTAATACCTAATAGGAACTCACTAGATATTATTGAATGTTAGAAGGAGCAATTTAGAGAGGTAAATGTGATCCCATATGGTTCCTTCAAAATGGTAGAGAGGCAGCCACCATGGTGCTCTGCTAGAGTGCATTTCAAGAGCCGTTTTCTAAGAATGATGATAGATTTAACTAAAGGCATCACTGGCCACTAGAGCTTGGAATGACCATTAAGGAGTAAGAGTAAGATTTTCTTACGATGAACACCTTTCTCTCTGCCCACATCTTACAATCCAAATAAACAGAAACTTAATGAGACTATATGAATTTCCCCTCAAAGGCAACAGTAGTCTATTGTACTGGAAGAGTTTCAGCTAACAGAAAAAAACTATGTGCCCACTGCTGAAAATATAGTCGTCATGCTGGAATTTGAGGATATTTCCCTTGACAATAAAATTAATCATTTCTTCATTACTTAAGATGATTTCCTGATGGGAGACATATGTCTATAGAGAATTTTTGCTGATTTATTTGATCCCAGTTAGAGAATTGATTCTAGTTGATTGTAGTCAGGGGGACCCAGATTGGGTTTGACAATCAACATACTCTATGACCCCTCAAATACAAAACCTTGGGAGAATTTGGTATGTGCTCAATATACATTATCCCCACAAATCAGAGCAGAATAAATGCAGAGATAATACTATAACAGAGTAAACTCTTATGCTAAGTGTTTACATATATAAACTCACTTCATTCTCATAGAAGCCCTCTAAGGAAAGTACTATTATTATCTTAATCTTTTATAAGAGGAAATGGAGGCAAAAAGAATTTAAGAAACTTGCCCAAAGATCTCATGGATGGTAAGGAGTAGAATCCAGATTTGAACTCAGGCAGTCTGGCTTCAGAATCTGGGCTTATTATATCCCCAATGTTTTCATCTAGCATTTGAAAATATCTTGTGATTCTTTCCCAATGAGGTTTCTCCTCCTAATTCCACTTGGATTATTCATCCATTCATTTACTTATTTATTCAATTATTCACACTTTCATCCATTCAAAAAATATTTGTTTGGCACTCGAGTCTGTTCAGGCTCTGCTAGATACTGGGACTCAAAGATGAACAAGATGGCCACAGCCCCTGCTCTCTAGGAGCATACAGTCTAGTAGGGGAGCCAGATGAATAATTAATTATAGAATTCATTGTTTGTTTATAATTTCTAGCTGCATTTGATATTATTGCATTTAACATTTACAGCTTTGAGCAGTGGAAGGATGTGAACAGATTCATGGAGAATGTATGAAATGGAGCAAGAACCCAGCAGGGAGAGCAAAGGGGAGGCTGTTACAGGAGTCTGGGGAAGAGGGCACAAGGTTGGAAGGGTGGGATGTCTGGGTTCTGAGACACAGTGTGTGTTTCTAGACTAGATGCTAATCATTGACAATTTGGGTGAATTAAAAAAATATTTATAAAAGATAGGGAAAGAAAATGTGAGAATGGAGCATTTCAAGAATTACTTTCTGTTTCTTGAAAATGGAGTAGAATTTTCAGGGCAGGGGTCTAATCTGGCATGGAGGAAACTATACGGTTTGAATGTCTAGGCTGGGACTAATAGTCTAACTATCTTTGATCTAATGGAATGAGCATTCCGAAGGTGAACCAGCAAGTCTCTCTGTGCTTGTGGTTTGTGGGTAGTGGCCTCTCCAGGTCAGTGAGCAGGTGGAAGAGGCAGCCTCAGAATCCAGATGGAGTCATAGTGAGTACATTACATCAGGCTTCCATTCCCCTCCCTCGTCAGAAGACTGAGCATCTTCGGGATGTATGTACCCTTGTCAGTTGTGGTGATTGATAAAGTAAAAGTCTAGGTTTCATGGTCCAGGGGCTCTGCAGGTCATGGGGTATTCGAGCCTTGTCAGGGCATCCTATGGGCAGTAGTGCTTATGTCCACAGTGGGTAATTGCAGAAGCATCCTTCTGTCCACTCAGGTCCAGGCCTCACCTGGAACATAAAAACGGGTGACTCACAGTTACCCAATGTCAGGGATTGTAGGGTCCCTCCTAGAGGTTTCCCAAGCATTGTCTTCCAGATCTAACTGCTCATCCCAAGCACTTGACATTTGTTAAAAAATCTTTTTTCTTTTTTTCTTCCTCCCTCCTCTCCTCCCTGCCACCACTCCCCACCCCCTCCCTTTTTTTTTTTTCTTCTCTAGTCCTAGAGATTCTAATTTAGCAGGTTTGGGATAGGGTACAGGACCTGCAAGCTGATGATTAAAAACCTCTAGATTAAGTGCTTCTTCCCAGGGGATCTTGTTGAAATGCAACTTCTGCTTCAGCAGGTCTAGGTGGGGCCTGAGATTCTGCATCTCTAAGAAGCTCCCGGGTGATGCTGCTGATTCAGAGCTCCTTCTTCAAGTTGCAAGGAGTTAGAACAACCTTCTAATCGGTAAGGTTGTTTTTCAGGCCTTAGTGGAATTCTTCCAGAGATATGAAGCTCTCAGCCATTGTTACCAAAATGTTACCATTGGAGAGAGGTTCCAGTTATTATTAGCAAGATATTTTAGTGAGTCAGTGAGTCTATGTTGGTAAATAACTTCTGGAAGGCATTGTAGCCTAGTGGTTAAATGTGAGCCCTGGAGACAGGGAACCTGATTTGGAGTTTGGCTTTGCCATTTTCTAGCATGTGGCTTTGGGCAAATTACATGACCTTTCCATGTCTATAAAATAGATTGCTGTGAGTTCTTAACATAAATCCATGTTCTAATCAAATATGGTTAGAACAGTGCTTGGCACTGAGTAAGCATAAATAAGCATTTCTTGATTGTTAGAGCTCCTCTTCAAGCAGACTCTCTGTTACATTTCCCAGTGAGGCATTAATGGATCAGGTAGCAACCCATAAAACACCTCTAAGACAAAGTTAGAATGTCCTTTCCCAGTATTCTGCCAACCTTTGCAAAGTTCACACCCCTGATGTGTATGTGTGTTGGTATGGATCTTTGTAATCTGATCTGCCTGATATTCCTTTGTACAGACAGAAAATTAATAGAACATTCAACGTGAAAGAGAACTTTTCTACTAGAAACATAGCAATTTGAATAGAAGCCTTTGTGGTTTTCTATTAAGCTTGGAAGTTTCACTCTCCAATCCCAAACTGTGGAAGATGAGAGAAAAAAAAATTACTAAATAGTTTGAACATACAAAATAATATTAAAAAATGCTATAACAGAGACTCATGTACCAAGCTCTCTACTTAAGAAATAGAGTGTTATTAGTACTTAAAGCTCCCTGCATGCCCCTCCCCCATTGTAACCCCCTCTCTTTCAGAGGCAATCACTATTAAGAACTTAGTTATTTTTACATGGGTTATTTTTTAAAACTATAAATGGTTGTATTCCTAATCAATATAAAGTAATATTTTGCATGCTTAAAATGTTATACTTCTACAATTTGCTTTTCTCTCCCCTTACATAATAGTTGTGCAATTCATCCATGTGGATATCTGTAGTTCTGTTATTCATTTTCACTGTTACATGCCATTGTATCATATGGATATAACCCAGTTTATTTTCTGTTCTTCTGCTTGACAAATTCTTGACTCCCTTGAAGTGGCAAATGGCTATTTCTTCATCATTCATTCTTCCCCAGTCTATCATTTAGAGTCTGAATTCTGTACTTGGACACTTCTAAGCTTGGTTCTGGAATTCAAAGACTTTTTGTCTTTTGGCACATGTAGCTGAAAAATGATGGCTTTCAATATTTTTTTGTTTGTTTTTCTCTCCTTTTTCTTCCTCTTCTTCTTCTCCCCCCTTTTCCTCCCCCTCCTCCTTTTTGCCTTGACTATATATTTAAATCACACATTCAAAAATTCATTTCACTTCTATGATCCAGGCTGTGTACACCTCCTGCTGTCTCCTACTAACCAGCTATTTCTGCTGCTTGAATGGGTCAGAAGAGTAATGGGTACAAGGAAATAGGAGGAAGGAGTTGGGTAAGGAAAGAAACCTCAGTCAGTATCTCAAAATAATATCTGTCATACTGATAAGGACAGATCAAGAAAACTGATACTGATGACTCTATGATATTATTAGCATTGAGTAATGCCCTGCCTCTCCAACCCTATGCATGTGCCTATCATGTGGGAATCTTGTTAACATGCAGATTCTGCTACCATAGGTCTGGGATGTGACCTGAGATTCTGCATTTCTAGCAAGCTCCCAGTGATACAGATGCTTCTGGTCCCTGTATGGGACCACAAGTGTGAATGAACCGAAGATACACTTGGCTCATAACAGTATGAAGCTTGACTCCTTTGCTTTTGTTACTCTTAGGGGGTTTGGAAGACATTAACCTCTAGGACAGAAGCTCTCACCCTATACTGCACATTATAGTTGCCTGGGATACATTTAAAAATCTGATGCCCAGATCACATCTCAGCTCAATTAAATTAGAAAATCCAGGGGTGGGATCCAGGCATCAGTGGTTTTCAAAGCTACCCAGCTGATTGCAATATACAGCAATGGCTGAGAACCATTCATTGCTCTAGGGCAGTGGTTCTCAAACTTTAGCACCCATCAGAATTACCTGGAGAGCTTGTTTAACCACAGATCACAGCATTTCTGGTTTAGTAGATCAGGGACTGGGCCTGAGGATTTGCATTTCTAACCAATTCCCAGGTGATGCTAATGGTGCTGATCTTGGGACCCCACTTTGAGAACCACTGCTCTAAGGGCTTCAGTTCTCATCAGTAAAATGGTTATTAGTACCACCCATTTTTCACAGCCCATGGAAGGATCAACAAAATAAAAGTGTGGTTTTCAGCACCTAGTAGACAAACAAGAAATAATTTTTTTTTCTATTATTACTAACAGTAGTTGTATGTCTGTGCTTAAGTTAGGTGTTTATTTCATCTCTCTATGACTGAACCATATTATTAGCAGGTTATCAACCCTTAATTCCCTTGTTTCTAAATTCCTCCTTAAAAAATCATTTCCAAGTGTGGATAAAGTGGCACCATCACCACTCAGAGGGATTTAACTCGTCGTATGGTTTCAATGATGTTCTACTCGGGGACCAGCCTTGTTTGAGTGTCCCAGACACTCAGCTGTGAACACACCCAGCGGTCATGCATGTGGCTTCTTGCATACAACCCATTTGGTCATGTCCGCTAAATAAACCCTTATGGGCCCTATCTGGTTCTTTTTTCCAAGAAAAAGCCTAGAGGCCACACCTCAGAACTTCATTTGCATAAGACCTGGTGGGAGATAGGAGTCACAGGGGGTGGAGGTTTGATGCTCTGTCATGAACACTTTTCCTCCACGGCGACCCTGCTCTATGCAGTAACTCCATTGTGATTTTCTCATCTTGAATACTGTGTTTGCACACAGCTCCTTCCCAGTAAAAATGTTTCCCAGGTGGTATTTCTGGCCCGAAGACTGCTGCTTCATTATCGTCTTTGTTAACCTGAGAATACCACCCTTTGGGTTCTGCAAAGGAGCACATCATCTCGCTAAATTCACTGTGTCAAAAATGACTCCTTGCTGGGCTTTGGAGCTTCGTTGGTGAACTGCATCTATTGATCTTGCTTCCAGCTTTGTGAATAATGCAGACAATACGGTTTCTGGGTGCCTCCTCTGAAAACTGCCCAGATTTTGGATTTGGACTTAATGCAAACTTCATTATAAACATGCCAAGCTTGTGCTGACAGCAGTGAGAGCACTTTGGGATAAACATTTGTGTTTGCTAAAAATGTCTCAAAAGAATTGGAAGTATTTCATCAAAAGATTTATCTGTGCATTTCTGGGGATGTTTCAAAGCTTTCCATGACCCAAAAGCAATGGTTCCTGGGTGACTCATTCATCAGCTTCTGGTACATTTCTAACCTTAAGCTTCAAAAAAGAAAGCTGGAATTAAAAGGTTAATTCTTGCTAAAAATTGACAAGTGTCCCTTCTGAGGGCTAGATGAGTTTAATCGACAGGATGTTTGTTATGGATGACGTTTTGGGTGTGGATGTGACTATTTTGCTACATCTCTAGGTTTCTTAGCAAATATGTGCTTGCAGATCAGATCTGTTGCCTAAGAAAAGATGCTAATTATCACTAAACAATTGCTAGCTTAATTAGGTCTGTCAATAATTCAGAGGGCAATTGAAGCAAAGTTGAGACAGGTTTAGAGCCAATGCTTGTTGTTGTTTTGTGAAACAGCCTGAAATAAATCTCTCTTAGGTCAATAACTGAGTTCGATAATGTTCCAACCTTGGAGCTGAGTTTAGGCAGCTGGCCTCTGTAAAAGCTACATGCTTAATAGAACCCACTGGCCGCAGGGCATTAAATTCTTCAGCAGTCTAGAATGGAACTTATGCTGGGAGGAGGAAATATCTATTAAGGAGAGATTAATGTTGCATGTTTATTTGAAAACTCAGTTTGTATCTATGTGATGGTAACCAATGTTGTGGCTACATTTCATAAATGGTCTTTTAATGGGGATGATACAGTGCTGATAGAATATATGTACATCAGTATTGATTCGTCGATATGTATAAAAAGATCCTCTTATCCACTAATAGTAATAATAAGAGCAATAAACATGATGATAATAACAGAGATTCTAATACCTCTTCTGTGCCAGATGCTTTGCATATGTCATCTCCAGTTTTCATAATGACTCATGTAGGGATTATTATTCCCATTTTACAGAGGAGGTCACTGAGGCATAGAGAGCTGAAAGGATTTGTCCAAGGCCACACAGATAGTCAGTGGCAGAGCTAGGATTTTGCCTCAAGACTGTGTGACTCCAAACCTGCCTCCCACTGAGGTCCCCAAGGAAAAAATTGTTCATGAGAGCATTTGAAATGCCAGAGGTGTGATATTCCAGTCCTAACAGCCACTATGGTGTAAATCTGATTCTTTTGCTCTTTGTCCACCCAGTAGGACTCATCAGTGGTGTTTTCTGCAGATGTGCAGAGGAAGGAGCACAAAGGCAAGGCTTGGGAAGCTGAAGGAGGCACTTTACATATATTAAATAATTTAATTATCGCAACAATCTTGGGAGGTAGGTTTTCTTGTCCCTATTTTACATGTGTGGAAATTGAAGCTCAGAAAGAAAAGAATCTTGCTTAAAGTCACATGAGTAGTCAGTAGACAGAACAAGAATTTAAAATCTGATTTGTCTTAAAAATATATGACAGGTACCTTCCTGGATTTTTCAGTATGCATGCCCCGTGTTTGAACACTATAACTAGATTCTGCAAATATAGGAGCATTTGGGATTGCTTATACCCATTTTGCATAAGTAGTGTTCTCTCTCTCTCTCCACCCCCCACCCCCAATCTGGTCTTCTTTTATTCTAACATAAAAATAGAGAAAAGTATAAAGAATACTTTAAAAAATATCCATCAGATACAGTTGAAGTCCCCTTTGTCACTTCTACTATCTCCTTCCCCAGAGGTAAACACTATCATGAAACTTTATGTGTGTAGTCCATTTGTTCTACCTCTACTACATTTACTAAATACAATAGTACATTCATAAAAATAGATAGAACTTTTGTGCTTTTTAAATGTATATAAATAGTATCATACAATATATATTATTCTGCAACCTGCTTTTATCTCTTAAGATGAAGAGATCTGTTGTCAGATCTATCCATGTTGCTATATATATAGATAGATAGATAGATAAATCCAGTTACTACCTTTTAATTGTAGAATATTCTATCATATGAATATATTTATTTACTCATTTCCCTACTGAAAGACCTCTTTTTAAAAACAAAATGTTTGATTTTAAACAAAAATGTTGAAGAATATCAGGAAATTCAGTATTGACCTGATTATAAAAAGAACCTTCATTGTTTTAGTAATTCATTTGACAATAGTGTAAATCTGATGTGGATAGGAAATATTTTTTTAAAAATCTGGTCCTTATCTACAGATATTTCGAGAAGCTTTCTCTTTGTATAGATTGCTGGAACATAGGGGATGCTTTCCATCAACAGCGTATAAGAATTCCCAGTTCCTCACAACTTTATCAAAACTTTAAACATTTGTCTTCCTTATGAGTATGAAATATTATTTTAACATTATTTCATCTTGCCTTTCCTAGATTACTAGTTTTCTGTGTCCTAGATTGAACATGTATTATATGTTAACGGGCTTTTGTTTTCCTTTTCTGTGAATTGCCTAGACAATGCATTTCCATTTACCTATGGATTTGTTAGGAGTATATTTTTATTTTAATAGGCATTCTATCTAACTAATCTTTTTTGTTACATGGTTTGCAAATATCTTCTCCTAGTCTGCATCTTATCTTTTAGCACTGTGGTGTCTTTTCTGGCAGAACATTTTCATTTTTGATATAATCAAATTTATAAAAATTTTCCTTTATCATTTCTGCTCTTTGTGTCTTGTTTAAGAAAAATTTCCAACCTTGAGGTCAGAAATATATCCTATTTCTTTTAACAATTTAAGCTATGTATGTTTATGTTTACTCTTAAACGTAACATTTGGAACTTATTTTTGTGAATGGTATGAAGAATGGATTCACTGTTATGTTTTTCTAAATGTAAATTGTCCCCAAACCATTTATAGAATAATTTATTACTTTCCTACTAATTTTAGTAACTTCTCATTCCAAGCTTATGTATATACTTTTCTGAGCTTTCTTTTCTGTTCCCCTTACATATTTGCTTCTCCCTGGTTTAGTCCCACAAGTTATCCATCCTATAGCTTTTTTAAAAAAAATCACTACTGATAACTAGCCAAATGAGAATCTCACTTTCTCTCAAATTGTTTTATTCAGAGAAACTGTTGGCTATTTTTATAGTTACTTGTTCGTATAATATCTGAATCAGTTTGTCAATTTATATTAAATTTTTTATATTAAATTTTTATTAGAATTTTTATTAAAATTGCATTGGCATTATACAATATTTTATATAATTGCTAATTTAATGATGGTAAGTATTTTTATCCATGAACTTTATATCTCTTTCCATGTTTCCCAGATCATTCTTTTATTAACATCTTGCATTAGTGTTGTACGTTTGTTGCAATTCATGAAAGAACATTTTTATAATTGTAATATTAATTATAGTCTGTTGCTTACCATAGGCTCACTGTTTGTGTTGTACAGTCTTATTTTTTAAATTTTTTATTTTAGTAACATATGTAAAACATAAATTTCCCCTTTTAACCACATTCTAATATATAATTCAGTGCTGTTAATTAAGTTTACAGTTATGCTACCATTACTACTATCCATTACCAAAACTTTCTGATCAACCCAAAATAGAAATTAAGTACAATTTAAGCAGTAACTCCCCATTTTTACCCCACCCCATCTCATGGTAGCTTATATTCTAGTTTCTGACTCTTATGATTTTGCTTATTCTATTTCATATCAGTGAGTATTTCATCCAGTATTTTTTCTTTTTATGACTGACTTATTTCATTCAACTTGATGTCTTCAAGTTTCATCCATGTTGTTGCATGTATCAGAACTTCATTCCTTTTTACAGCTGAATAATATTCCATTGTATGTATATATTACATTTTATTTATCCATTCATTGGCTGATTGACACTTGGGTTGCTTCTGTCTTTTGGCAATTTTGAAGAATGCCTCTAAGAACATTGGTGTGCAAATATCTATTTGAGTCCCTGTTTTCAAACGTTTGGGGTATATATCTAGAAGTGAGATTTCTGGGTCATATGGTAATTCTATACTTAACTTTCTAAGGAACCACCAAACTGTCTTCCACAGCAGCTACACCATTTTACATTTCCACCAGCAATGTGTAAGTGTCCACCTTTCTCCACACTTCTCCAACCCTTGTAATTTTCTAGTTTTTAAAATAGTAACCTTTCTAGTGGGTATGAAATGGTATCTCATTGTGGTTTGGATTTGCATTTCCTTAATAGCTAATGATGACGAGCATCTTTCATGTGCTCTTTGGTCATTTGTTTATCTTCTTCGGAGAAATGTCTATTCAAGTCTTTTGCCTATTTATGAATGGATTATGTGTCTTTTTATTATTAAATTATAGGAGTTCCTTATATATTCTTTATCCTATATCTTTTATTGGATATGTGGTTTCCAAATATTTTCTCTTATTGAGTAGGTTATCTCTTTTTTTTCATGATAAAATCCTTTATGCACAAGTTTTAAATTTTGATGAGGTTTCATTTGTCTATTAGTTCTTTTGTTGCTTGTGCTTTGGGTGTAAAATCTGAGAAACCATTGCCTAAAACAAGGTCTTGAAGATGCTTCCTTACATTTTCTTCTAGGAGTTTTATAGTTCTTGTTCTATATATCTTGATTCATTATTGCTGGTGGATGGTAATGCTACTGACTTTTCTATGTCAATCTTGAATCTAGTAACCTTACTAATTATCTTATTAATGCTATGTTGCCCGTAGGATATTTTATGCTTCCTATTTAGACAATAAAACATCTAACAATGATAACATTTCCTCTTCCTTCATAATTACTTATATTTATTTCTCTTTTTCCATATTACTTTGTCTAGAATCCTAAGGTTATTATTTAATTGTAGACATGATAAAAGGCATCTTTGTGTTCTTAACTTTAATGGGAGATCTTCTAAAATTTCACTAAGTGTGATGTTGTCTCTGCTTTAGTTTGTGAGTTCTGCTATGACAAATATCACGTATTGGTGGACTTAGACCACAGGAATTTATTGGCTCACAGTTTGGAAACTAGAAGTCCAAAATCAAGGTATCAGTAGGGCATGCTTTCTCGAAAATCTGTAGTGTTTTGGTTGTGGCTTGCTGGCAAGCAATCTGTCCCTCTGTCACATGGCGATCTTTCTCTTTCTGTCTCCTCCTATGGCTTGAACTTCTGTGTCCAAATTTCCTTTGCTTAAATGAACTTCAATCGTACAAGATTAAGGCCCATCCTATTTTATTTTGGTCTTGTCTAATAGGATCATCAAAGTTCCCATTTACAAATGAGTTCACACCCACGGGATCAGGGCTTATGACTTGAACATGTCTATGTGGGGGATATGATTCAATCTATCATACTCTCTTTCTAAATCATTAATGAATATTGAATTTCTTTGAATGATACTTTTGCATCTATTATTTTTCCTTAATCAGTTAATATGTAAAATTTACATTGATAGAATGCCTGATTTTGGACCTTCCTTGCATTCATACCATAATGCATCATGTCCAAGTAGGGTTGATTATTATTTCTTAAAACAAACTGCCTAATTAATTTTATTAACATTTTAATTGGGAGTTTTACGTAAGGTTTTTCTATAATTTACTTTGCCTGATTAGCCTTGATAAATTATAATTTTATTGTTTTACTGGCTTCTAAAAATGAATTAAGGGAGTTTCACTTCCAGAATGGCAGTGTGAGGAACTCAATCAACCACTCTCCAGCAAAACAGGCATAACTGGTGAAAATCATCTCAAAAAACAACCATTTAAATTCTCTGGAAAATTTCAAAGGGCTTGCAGCAAATGAAGAAACATTTATTCAAGATAATCCATTACAACTTCTTAACAACAGTGAGAGTCTGTGGCATTTGAACCATATTCTACTTCCTCCCTCCTAATTTTCAGTTCAGCACAATAGAAACTCAAATTCAAGCAGGTACAGCCAAGAACATGGAGCTCTCCCCCCCGGCCCCAACTCCCAGTTGTATCTTTATGGAAGTGGCAGATCACCAATATTTCCCATTCCCTCCGCCCTTATTTAGGCTCCATCCCAGCTTTGTGTTGCAAAATATAAATTCCAGATGCATGCAGCTGAAGTTTGGTTCTTGTTTCTTCCACCCTGCCTCCACTCATAAGGATGAGGCTATACTTCAGGTATGACATGCTGAGAACGTTTGAGGTCCTAATGCTCTTAACCAAGATTGTTTATAGGGCAGAGATACCATGCCAGGAGAGGAAATATGAAAAGATTAAAGGATACTAGCCATACCCAGTACCTTTCTCCTAAAGTAGGAGTGCCATTCAGAGAGAAGCAAACCTCTGTCCCTGTTCCCAGCTCTGGAGTTGGTGTCTCAGAGATTTTGCTCAGTAGAAGAGGCAGCCCTTAAGAACAGAGTCCTTCAAAACTCTCCCCAAAGAAACTGGCTTTATCTGAAAGAGTATGATGAAGTTCAGACCTAAAATCACTCTCAAGAATGGATATTAAAAAATCAGTTGTGTGTCTGTACAATAAATGAAAAAATCTGAAAAGGAAATCAACAAAATGATTCCATTTATTTTAGTAGGCAAAAGAATAAATGATCTGGAAGTATATTTAACCAAGGAGGTATAAGACTTGTACACTGAAAACTACAAAACATTGCTGAAATAAATTTAAAAAGACCTAAATAAATCAAAAGACATCCCATGTTCATGGATCAGAAGAAAATGGGAATAACTCCAAAATGATTGACAGATTCGATGGAGACCTTATCAAAATCTCAGCTGGCTTATTTGCAGAAATTGACAAGCAGATTCTAAAATTCATATGGAAATTAAACGGGTGCAGAATAGCCAAAACAGTCTTGTAAAAGAAGAACACAGTTGGAAGACTCACAATTCCATGTTCCAAAACTTACTACAAAACTCATAAAGATGGACATATAGGTATAAATTCTCACATTTATGGTTAATTGATTTTTGAAATGAATGCCAAAACATTTCAGTGGGGGAAAAGAATAGTATTTTTAACAAATAGTGCTTAGAAAAACTACATATCCACATGAAAAAGCATGATGTTGGATCCCTACCTCACACCCAAACAAAAAATTAACTCAAAGTGGAACAAAGACCTAAATGCAAGAGCTAAATGTTAAAAGTATTTAGAAATGAATACAGAGGTAAATCTTCCTGACCTGAGATTATGCACCAACAGCATGACAACCAAAGAAAAAAACAGATAAATTGGACTTCTTCAAATTGTGCTTCAAAGGTCAAGAAAGTGAAAAGACAACCCACAGAATGAAGGAGAATATTGTATCAAATCTTATATATGATTAGACTTAAATCCAGAATTTATAAAAACTCTTACAATAATAAAAAGAAAAATAAACCAACTGAAAAATGGGCAAAGGATCTGAATAGATATTTCCCCAAAGAAGATATGTAAATGCCCAGTAAACACATGAAAAGATGCTCCTCATCACTAGCCATCAAAAAATAAAAACCACAATGAGATACCACTTCACACCCACTAGGATGGCATCATATAAAAGGCAGATAATAATTGTTGGAGAGGATGTGGAGAAATTGGAACTCTCATACACTGATGGTAGGAACATAAAATTTGCAGCTACTGTGGAAATCCACCTGGCAGTTCCTCAGAAGGTTAAACAGAGTACCATGTGACCTAACAATTAGACTCTTAGGTATATACTCAAGAGAAATAAAAGAGGTAGAGCGGGTGTAGCTCAGTGGTTGAGCGCCTGCTTCCTATGTACGAGGTCCTGGGTTCAATCCCTGGTACCTGCTAAAACAAAACAAAACAAAAAAACCTATGAATGCCTTGATGGTAGCACAGTGTTGTGAGTGTAATCAACAGCACTGACATGTATTGGTGAATGTGGTTAAAAGAGGAGGCTTTGGGATGTATATATTGGTAGAATAAAAATTAAAAAGTAAAACATAGGACTGTAAAACACACTAAACCCTATTGTAGATGATGGACTATAGTTAATAGTAGAAGTATAAGAATGTTCTTTCATGAATTATAACAAACGTGCAATACTAATACAAGGTGGTAATAATAGGGTATTATAGGGGGAAAATACACCTAATGTAAATAATAGACAATAGATAGAACTACTTTAATAATCTTTCATCAATTGTTACAAAGGTAACTACTATTAAAAAGTAGTACAATTATTTAAAAAAAAAATAGTGCTCAGTGGGATTATATGTGATCTTTATTTTTCCTTTATACCTTCTCTATGCCTTGCAATAAGCATGTATAGCCTAGCTTTTAAAAGAAAAAACGATTGAAGGTTAAAAAAAAAAAAAAAGAATGCAATCACACTGGGCAAATAAATACACTGTTGCTAGTAAATTTTTATTTTTTACTCTGGTCATATTTTTATAAAAAAAGGTCCTATCCCTCTTGCTTGCTATATTTTTCTCCATAGAAAAATATATCACCATAATATATATTTTATGTATATTTTACTAATTTATTTTGTTTATTATCTGTCACCCACTAGAATGTAAACTCTTTGAGGGCAGGGCTTTTTTGTCTGTTTATTCTTTCCTGCATGCCTGTTACCTAGGAGGGTGTGTGCCATGTTGTCGGCACTCAATGAGTACTTGTTAAATGAATGAATGCATGTGTGTATGAGTGGAGAAACAAACCATGCTATTTGTTGGGAAGATTTAACAATGTAAAGATGTCAGTTATCCCCAAATTAATATGCAAATGCAATGCAATACTGTGTAGACACAGAGATGTACTGCCCTAAGCCCTTCACAGAAGGGCTGGGTACTCAGCCAGTGCTTTGTGATCTGCAGACAGCCTCCAGCTGCCAGCCCTACCAGGGTCTGCCTCGGCTTCAGGGAGCTGCGGCACCTGATCACACCCCTTTCGGCTTCCAGTAACAGCCATGTGGGATTCTAGAGGTTCCGCATTCCAGCCCTATGCCAGAAACACCGAGGGGCAGCCCTTGCTCCAGAACTCCCTGTTGGGTTGGCCAAAGCTTTGTCAGTCCTCTTTTGCTGTTTGACTTCTCCCTCTGCCCAGTCATGCTTGTTTCCCCTTCCTTCTTCAGGTATTCAACCCAAATAAACAACTTCCAAGAACCCAACCATGACAAATACTAATCAAAATACCAAATAACAAAAGAACAGCAACATAAGAAAACAAAACAAAACTGGAAACGATCTAATTGCCTTTCAATAGGGACATGCTCAAAAAATAAATTATGGCATATATGGAATGAGATGCTGATAAGAAATGAATAAAGTATATTTTTATGAAAACAAAACCAAAAACCCATGTGGCCACCCAAAAACTTGTACCTGAATGCTCATAGCATTCCTAATAGCCCCCAAGTGGAAACAACCTAAAGGTCCAGCAACTAATGAATGGGCAAATAAAATGTGGTGTAGCCACACAATAGACTATTATTCAGCAATAAAAAGGAGTGAAGTACTTATGCATGTGTCTTAGTTTGCCTGAACTGCAATCACAAATACCACATAGTAGTTTAGCTTAAACAGTGGGAATTTATTGGCCCCAGTTTTGAGACTAGGAGAAGGCTTGCTTCCTCTAGGTATGGGTAGCATTCTGGTGCTGGCTTGCCACACAGTCCTTGGTGTCCCTTGGCTTTCCTGACGCATGGCGATACACTCTCCTTTCTCTTTCAGGTTCCTGCTACATTCCAGCTTTACCCCGTGGCCTTCTCTGCCCCTGGTTTCCAGTTTCTTCCCTGTATAAGGCGCTCTCCAGTAATCTGGATTAAGAATAATCCAGCCTCAACTGGCCACAGTTTAACTAAAAATAACATCTTCAAAGGGTTATTTACAATCTGTTCATAAGCAAAAGAATTTGGACTAAGAACATTTCTAAATTGTGGGCATAATTCAGTCTACCACAGCATACTACAATGTGGATGAATCTTAAAAATGTTATGCTTAGAGAAAGAAGCCAGTTACCAAAGAGCCTATAATTGTATGATTCCATTTATATGAAATGCCCAGAATTGGTAAATCCTTAGAGATAAAAAGTACATTAGTGGTTGCCTAAGGCTGGGCAGGGTCGAGGAAGGGGTATGAGTTCTAAAGGGTACAGGGTTTCTTTTGGGGTGATGAAAATGTTCTAAATTTGATTGTGGTGGTGGTTGTGCAAATCTGTGAATATCCTAAATCTGTGAATTACCATTGAATTGTAAACTTTAAATGGGTGAATTATATGGTATGTGAATTATATCTTAATGACATTGTTACAAATGAATGATAAAAATTAACTTGGGAAGCTTTACCTCCTTATAGCTGGTCTCTGAAACCATTTGTAAAAGGTTGGAATCACCTTTTTTCTTGTATGTATGGAAAAACTTGAGTGTAAAATGTCTGGGCCCTAGTGTCTTTTTGGAGGAGAGATACTTTTTCCCCTTAGATTAGAGTTGTGTGATAATGATGACTAGTTTATTCAAGTACCTTACTGAGTTCATTTTGTTTACTTTCCCCCCCTCAAAATATTGTCCATTTCATGTTTAAAAATATTTGCATAAAGGGGGTCATGGTATTTATATTTATGTTAAGATCTTGGTTGTTGAATCCATTTTCCAGTAAAAGTAGTCAGGGGTTCTTTGAGAAATAGTTGATTCACAGGTTGGGATTGGCAAAGTATAGGGTGATCCTGAAACATCGTGTGGTGCGAAAAAGTAAGGACTTGCTCAAGCATCAATGGGGCATGTTTAAAATACACAGAAATTAATATCCAGGAGCTCTCAGTGGCCAGATCTGGGACTACTTGACCAACAAAGTAAGTATTGATAGGATTGGATGATAAACCATAGGCTAAAACAAGTATCCATGAGCACACACTGATTTGAATAAATAAATAAATAAATGGAGAAGTGACAATTCTTCCTTACAGGTTGATTTCAATTAATAAAAGCAGAATGAATCGCCATTTGACAAACCTCACCAGGCAAGAATAATCAATGGATGAAATAAGTGGGAGAAATTATAACAATAAACATGATGTTTACATTGTCTAACAGTATCTCCCCCATAAGATGTGTACAAAGGGAAGAAGAGGAACTTTGAAGAAACCTGGCAGGCACCATCTTAACCAAGTGATGATAGTTAACATCACCAGTCATGTAATATATTGGCTTTATGTATTTCCTTATATTTTGTACTGGAAAGGATATAACATCACTTCTGTTGTATTGTTGCCAAAAATGTACAACTTGAATTTAATCATGAGGAAACAAATGCTAGTTCAGAGATATTCAACACAATAAGTGTCTACTCCTCTTCTAAAGGGTAAAATTCATAAAAGACTAAATACTGTGGAACTATCTCAGAAAGAAGAAAACTGAGGATACATGACAACTAAATGCAATACGTGATTTTGGATTAGATCCTGGTCCAGATAAAGGACAATAGTGGGCCAATTGGTGAAATTCAAATTAGGTCTATAGATTAGTTAATGATATTTGTATTAACGTTAATTTTCTGTTTTTGATGTTCTTTTGTATTAACTTATGGCAAGATGTTAACATTTTAGGCATCTTGAGAGAAGGTTTTTCCAGAGCCCTGTACCATTTTTCAATTTTTTTTTTTGTAGTTCTGAAATTGTTATAAAATGAAAAGTTAAAACATTATTTTAAAATTTAATAATCTATTGTATCTGTTGTTTGATAGGTTACTATAACTAATATTGTTGTTAGTGCCTTTTTTCTTAATTAGTATTACTACAGGGTTTTAAAAAATTGCTTTCTCTGCTCTTCCCCAAGAGATTCAGCTTTTATTTTTGTTATTGTTTCTATTATTTTTGTTTGATTGCTTTCATTAATTATAGTTCTTATCTTTATTATTAACTTTCTTCTACTTCCTTTGGGCTTATTCTTTAGTTACTTTTTGAGCTTTGTATGGTAAATACTTATTTTCACTTTCCTGATTTTTAAATATGTGCATTTTAAGACTATATGTTTCCCTTTAAATAGTGCTTTAGCTGCATCCCACATGCAGTTTTTGAAATAAACTTTTTCAGATGTATAACATAAATAAAGGGCGTAATGTGCAAATCATAAGTATAATGCTCTTTGAAATTTCACTAATCAACACACCTGTGTAATAAGTACCCAGATTACTTATTATTACATGGACCTTAGAATCCCCCTTGAACACCCTTCTAGTCACTACCTACTCAAAAATAATCACTATCCTGACTTCATTATAACAGGATTGATTGGTCTTGCTTCCTTTTAAACTTTAGATAAATGGAATAATAGAGCATGTAGTGTTTGTTAAACAATATATTTATGAGACTTGTCCATATTGTTGCATTTTGCTGTAAATTATTAATTCTTATTGTGTCTAGTTTTCTATTATCTATCCATTTTCTTGTTGATAGACATTTGGTTAGTTTCCAGGTTTTTACCATGAATATCCTTTTACTTGTCCTTTAATGAGCATTATATATATTTCTGTATATTACCTGGGAGGAGAATTGCTTAGCTACAGAACATGCAAATGTTCAGCTAGTCAGTATGGCTATATGGTTTTCAAAATTGTATCAATTAACTTTCCACGAATATAAAAATTGAGGTAACTTCTTGTTAACACTTGGTATTTTCTGTCTTTTTCTTTTTAGGCATTCTGGAGGTATGGTGATATCTAATTATGGTTTTAATTTGCATTTTTTGATGGCTAAGGAGAAATTGAATATATTTTTAATAAGTTTTTTGACCATTTGAATATCTTTTTTTGTGAAGTGCCTGTTAAAGTGTTTTACTCCTTATTCTATTGTATTGTTTATCTTTTTCATCTTTGCCTATTTCTGATCTTAGAGGTAAAGCTTTCACACTTTCACTGTTGAGTATAATGTTAGCTGTGAGTTTTTATTTATATGCCCTACATTGTGTTGAAGATGTTCCCTTCCATTCCTACTTTCCTGTATGTTTCCTGGAAGTTTTTATCAAGAAATGGTGCTGGATTTTTTCAAATGCCTTTTCTACCTCAACTAAGAGTATCATTTGTTTCCCTACCCCCTACATTCTGCTAATGTGGTGTGTCATATTGACTGGTTTTCTTGCATTGGTCCACACTTGATTATGGCATATAATCCTTTTAATATGCTTTTGGATTAGGTTTCCTGGTATTTTGTTGAGGATTTTTACATTTATATTCATAAGGAACATTGGTCTTTTCATTTAATTTTCCTTTCTTGTGTTATCTTTATCTGGCTCTGGTATTAGGGTGATCCTTGCCTCATAGAATGAGTTAGGAGGTGTTCCCTCCTCTTCATTTTCTTGGAAGAGTTTGAGAAGGATTGAGGTTAATTCTTCCTTGAATGTTTGGTAAAATTCACCATTGAAGCCATCTGTCCTGGAATTTTCTGGTTGGAAGGTTTTAGATTACTGGTTCAATCTCTTTCTTGTTATTTGTCTGTGAGATCTTTTATTTATCTTGGGCCAGTTTAAATAATTTTAGTGTTTCTAGGAATTTATCCTTTTCATTTAGGTCACACAATTTGTTGGGTATACAATTATTCATAATATCATGTTATAATTTTTTAAACTTCTTTAAGATTGGTAGTTATGCCCCCATTTAATTTCTGGTTTTTATTATTTTCATTTTTTAATTCATTATTTTCATCCTCTCTTTTTTATTTTTTCAGTCTAGCTAAAGATTTGTCAATTTTATTGCTCTTTTCAAAGAACCAACTTTTGGTTTCATTGGTTATCTCTATTGTTTTTCTTTATTTATATCATTTAACTTTACCCTCATCTTTATTATTTCTTTCCTTCTGCTTGCTTTGGATTTAGCTTGCTTTTCTTTTGTCATTTCCTCAAGTGTCAAGTTAGGTTTCTGATTTGAGATCTATCTTCTTTTTTACTTTTTTTTTTTCAAAGTTAATAAACTTTATTTCAACTTCAAAAAATAAAATAACAGACAAAAGACAGCTTAACAAATTTTGGAAGCAGTTCTTAAAAAAAATCTTTCTTGGGGAGCAGATGTAGATCAAGTGTTGAGTGCCTTCTTCCCATGTATGAGGTCCCAGGTTGGATCCCTGGTACTTCCTAAAAACAAACAAACAAACAAACAAACAAACAAAAAATAAAACCAACTCTCATTGGAGAGTGGATGTAGCTTAGTAGTTAAGCACCTGCTTCTCATGTACAGGGTTAAAAAAACTTTCTTCTTTTTTATTGTAAGTTTTTATAGCTATAATTTTCCCTCTCAGCACTGCCTTTGGTATATCCCCTATGTTTTGGTATGTTGTGTTCTTGTTTTCATTTGCCTCAAGTTAGTTCTTAATTTCTCTTGTGAGTTCTTCTTTGATGCATTCGTTGTTTCAGAGTATATTATTGAATTTCCACATATTTATGAATTTTCCAGTTATTAATCTGTTACTGATTTCTAGCTTCATTCCATTGCAGTCAGAGAAGATACTTTGTATGATTTCAATCTTTTAAAATTTATTCATACTTCTTTTGTGACCTACCATATGGTGTATCTTAGAGGATGATCTATATGCAATCGAGAAGAATGTGTACTCTGCTGCTATTGGATGAAATGTTCTGTTTATGTCTGTTAGCTCTAGTTGGTTTATAATATCATTAAAGTCCTCTATTATTTTAATTGATCTTCTGTCTGGATGTTCTACCCATTATTCAAAGTGGTGTATTGAAGTCTCCTACTATTAATGTAGAAACATGTATTTCTCCCTTCAAATCTGTCGATATTTGCTTCATATATTTTGGGGCTCTAAATTTAGGTACATAAATGTTTATGATTGTAATATCTTCTTGATGAATTGACCCTTTTATCAATATATAATGTTCTTTACTCCTTTTAACAGCTTTTTGACTTAAAGTCTCTTTTGTCTGTGATTAGTATAGACACTTGTACTCCCATTTGGTTACTATTTGTATGAAATATTTTTCCCATCTTTTCACTTTCAACCTACTTGTGTCTTTGAATTTGAGATGAATCTTTTGTAAACAGCATATAGTAAGGTCATGTTTTTTGTTTTTTAATCCATTGTGCCATTCTTTCCCTTTGACTGGAGAGTTTAACCTATTCACATTTTAAGTAACTACTAGTAGATTCCGAAATAATTTTTTAAAAAATTAGCCCTGACATTTGTTTACCCATGTGTGGTAGATTGTGTTATATAGTTCAGAAAAAAACATGTTCCTAATTTTAATCCTATTCTTATGGATGTGAACCCATTTATAAATAGGACCTTTTGAAGATATTATTTTTAGTTAATGTGTGGCCAACTGAATCCACATTAGAGGAGGCCTTATAAAAAGAAGAAACTGGAAGTCAGTGTCAGAGAGGGCCACAGAGAGAGTCCAGAAGCCACGGAAAATCAGAAGAGCAGAATAAAGAGAATAAGGAAGAATAAAGAGAGTGCCATGTGATGGGAAGTGGGGATTTAACCAAGGAACCGCGAGGATTGTAGCAAGCCAGCATCAGAACACTGCCAACCTTGGGGGGAAACAAGCTTTGCTGATATCTTGATTTTAGACCCCTTCTACTCTCAAAATTGTGAGCCAATAAATTCCTGTTGTTTTAGTGACACACTGTTTGTGGTATTTGTGATAGCAACTCCGGCAAAGTAAAATACCATGCCATTATCTTTACTGACAATTGTTTTTTTCTTTATGCAGCATCAGTCTATTAACTGGTGCCCTTTCCTTTTTTTATTTTTTATTTTTTATTTTTTATTTTTTTATTGTGGGTAAAAATCAAAATTTTCACAATACATACCAACATTTGCAAAATGATATATAAATGTATATGCATATATGTGCATTTGCTTACAAAAATGTTATTTATGTATATATATAAATATATTATAAGAGGTGCTTAGTTACCCAAAATATTACACAGAACCCACTGGGATTTCCATGTTGCCCACCTCCCACACCTCCCACCACATCCCACACAAACATCTCCCACAAGTGTGACCCATCACCCTCAATGGACTTACACATCCTGGGGCCTTGCCACCAACCATAGACCACAGTTCACCCCGTAGACAACACTCTCTCCCACACAGTTCTTAGTGGTATGTGCTATTTTAAAATGGCCTACATCCGTTGCCACAAAGGTACTCAGGACAACCTCCAAATCCCAAAGAAGCCCCTGTATTTCAACTGCTCATCCCCTCCCTGCCCCAAAAGTGTCTAGTGGCCACTGGCTCCACCTCATTGTTATAATTTCTTTCTATTGCTAGAATCACCACATGTGAACAACAGAATACCATCAAGTCCATTCTAATCCATAGTTCTTCCCCCAATCCTGAGGGGACTGGGATGGTGATGTCCACTCCACCTCCAAGTGAGAGAGGGCTTATATCTCATGGATATGGTGGGTGGGATGATCCTGCCTGCAGATGCAGGCCCTCTCCATTCCCTGGGATGGCCATTGCCCATCGTTGTCTCCTCACCAGGTGACTTGAATGAGTCCATTGAGCTGTAGGGTAGGAGTTGCAGCTCCACTGAGATTCCATGCACACTTGGCATATAGGTAGGCCAGAGGCTCCAGTCTCTGGAAGTATACCTAAGAACTTCAGCATCATATATAGGTTTGAATAGAAGGGACTGATGAACCATGTGCAGGGAGGACTTATTTGAGTCCAATTCTGTCACTCTCAGGAGCACAGATTCCAAAATAGAGCCCACTGATAAGGCATCAGTCTCTGGGTCTAACCCCCCTTATATAGGTCCTGGGTGTCTCCAGAGCTCTCAGGAGCCCCTCTATGTGGGGTGATAGGCACTTAGATGTTCTATGAGCTCCTACTGAGGTGTGCGTAAGAGTCACCTCTGGGATGACCTCCCGACTCTCTTTGAAGTCTCTTAGCCACTTGAACTAATTTGTCTTTACCTTTTCCCCCTTTAATTCAAGGTCTTTTTCCAGTTGTGTTGCCAATTGGCACTTGGTATTAATCCCTCGTTGCCAGGGAGGCTCATCCCCGGGAGTCATGTCCCACGTTGGGGGGAAGTGCCCTTTCCTTTTAACCTCAAGACCTCCCTTTGGCATTTTTTGTAGGGCTAGTCTAGTGGTAATGAATTCCCTCAGCTTTTGTTTATCTGGGAATGCCTCAATCTTACAGTCATTTATTATTATTATTATCCAAATCCCAAACCGATCTAACATTCTAACATTGCTTATTTATTTATTTATTTTTAAGCCAGGGCAGGGATGATGTTGATGGTAAATAACAGCCTTAAGCAAACTTCATTTTGGAAAATTTTTTAAAAATTGGACTCTTTTATTCCCCAGTAACTTCTGTTGTTAGGATTGTTTTTAATCAGTTAGAGAATCTCAGTACAGATTCTTAAAACATTTTAGAAATTAGAGAAGGGATTTTGCCTGCAATTAAAAACCTATCATGCTAATGTTTTGTGGTGCTTTTTTTTATAGGTTCACTACTTGCAGTGTTCTATATATGTAATGCAAATATGAAAAGATAAATATAGATTTCATGGTCAATTTCTTCAGTAAGACATCAGTGTACAGAAACTTCCAGGATTGAAATATTTTGGATAAATTTATTTTCCATGCACTTATTAATTGAAGGTATTTAAAACTACTATATGTATTTATGCTTATTTTAATACATTCATACAATTTTAAATTCTTTTTCACTTAAAAGTATATTGAACACAAATTTGATATTTTATCAAAGGTTCAAAGAGGCTATAAACATTTAATAGGCTACTTTTCTAGCTTATAGATGTAGAATGGATTGGGCCCACGTGGTTGACCAGGTCTTGATGCCAACCCTGGCTTTAAATCGCTTTAGGTGATTCTTTAACATAAAATTTATTTAATATTGTTATGGCTGAAGGAGTGAAAGCTACATTGAAATAATGAGAAGTTATTTGTGAAAAAAAAATTATTTAAGTATTGTTTGCCCCTGACAGGTAGTTTTACCAAACATCTCTGTATCTAAATCAGTTTTATCTAAATTATAGAGATATTGAAGAATATTTATCTTTGGAGGTTAAAAGAGTACTTGGCTCATAGTATGTGTTCAAATAAAGATTTATTGAATGAATGCATGAAAGAAAGAAAGAAAGAAAGAAAGAAAGAAAGAAAGAAAGAAAGAA